>JARJDW010019918.1:0-18276 GCA_030264715.1 Adinopsis sp. GC000173
CACACACACACACACACACACATACAACCAGATACCTGATATTATATTATTATTATACTAATATCAAATCATTAAATGCTACCACTTCTCTTAATACAGAAACCATTTCAATATTTAATAAATTTCTATACCCAAAAGAGACCCTCACAAAACCCCATTACATTCAACTGAATTAATTCCGATACCTTCGTTTATAAAATATTCATTTCCGCGCTTAAATGATTTCATTCAAATACCAAAAACTCGATTATATTATTACAACATACATACATACTAGTACATTTTATGTGATATTATTCTATTCTCAACATATATATATGTATATATCGTATGTATGTATTACAGGTACGTGTACATACACACGTCTGCATACGTGTTTGCATTTAAGTTTATTTCTTTAACAAAACGTTTTATTAAGCTGTTGTGATTTATACGTTGTTCAAATGATCGCCTAACTACCTACCCACATACAGTATTTCTTTTACCTATATAGGGTTTTCTAATAAGAATGATATGATTTTGCAATGATGCAATAACCATGGTAATAAAATTATACCTGTCACTAGCTGTCATTTATGTTAAGTAAACTCTATCAATTCATTATGGCTAAATACGACAAAAATTGTCGTTTTTTTATGAACACGTCGTTAAGAAATTTGAAAGTAATCTTACTCTTCATAATGCAAAAACTGTTGAGAATATTGCTGCTATAAGAGCTAGATGTTGCAGTAAATCCAAATTTATCAATTCCCCGTCGTGGTCAAGAGTTAGGACTTAAAAAACAACAATTTGGCGATTTTTGCAAAAGGATTTAAATTTACACCTGTATGTGATGGTTTTGATGACGCCCGATTTATTGAACAAAGTTGTGGAAAATTCGATTCATCGAATTCACTCGTGTACACGAAGCCGAGGTGGACATTTAAACGACGTGCTATTCAAAACATAAATAGTATCGATTGCACTTTAAGATAATATAAAAAGTTTGATTATATCTAAAATCACTTCTATTTTATTTCATTTTAAAATCATATCATTCTTATTGGAAAGCCTTATATAAAACAAAACACTAACAAATGTATATATGTAAATATTATCTATTATTATGATTATTAATATAAAAAATTTGATGTGGAAATTAAATTAGATATGTCAATAATAGAGAAATGTTGATTTGCGAAATATAATATCCCTCGAGCAGCAAAAATTTTCTTATTTTCCTCAATGTCAATCTGTATATATCAAATGCAAGTTGAAACATTTCCTCCATCACCTTTCTCATACAACGTCAAAACAAAAATTATATCTACATAATATAAAAATCAAAAAATTTCCATTCTATGCGAGTATAAAGTATTTTTTGTTGTTTTATTGTGTCATAGCTTATTGATAACAAGGTGAATGTTTCAATTAAAATTTGCTAGTCAAACAAGACTATTAAAAATACCATGCACAGACATATTACGAATAAAATAGTGTTGCACAGAATGGGAAGAGACAGAAAACTTTTGACCACAATTTACAGGAGAAAGACATCATATTTGGGACATATACTTTGAAACAATAAATACGAGTTGTTGTAACTGATTATGAAGGGTAAAATCGAAGAAAAGCGAGGTCCTGGTAGGCGACAAATATCCTGGTTGAGAAACATTCGCTACTGGACCGGATTAGAGACGCAGACACTTTTAAGAAAAGCCGAAGATAGAGATGAATTTGCAATAATTACAGCCAACCTTCATAAGTGGAGTCGCCACTAGAAGAAGAAGTCAAACAAATTCCTGCATATGTCAGGGAGTACGTGTATATGTGTATGCTCTATTAATTATTACAAACCTATAGCCATAAACGACTACCCTAGATTACTTAGAGTTAAAAAGAGTTACTTCCTAACATTTCACATATTGTGCCAACTATTTGGGTTGTGATGTGATAATGGTTTCTAATATCCTTAAGAAGCAAATTGGTATTCTACATTATACGGAAAATATCATAAAATATCTTTATTTAACACTATGGTTTTTTATGTGACTATGATTCAGAACATCATTCGGAACTATAATTACATAACAATCCATATGCACAAATTGATATTTACCACAGAAGTAATCGTTTGAGGTTATGTTTTCTTATGACATTATATCACTGTTTTGTTCATGATTCTAAACAAAAAATATATCTGCATAATATAAAAATCGAAAATTTATATTCTATGCGAGTAAGTATATTTTTTGGATTGTTGATTCCATCCATAGCTTATTGATAAAAAGGTGAATGTTTCAATTAAAGTTTGCTAGTCAAACAAATTCCTACATATGTCAGGGAGTACGTGTGTATGTGTGTGCTCTATTAATTATTACATTCTGTAACATGTTATGTAGCTGCATGTTAAATGAATTTAACATAAACTGGAAAACTATCAGCTAGTTATAAATTAATAATGAAAACAAACTAATAATAGAGAATTTTTGTGTGTGTGTTGGAAATGATGAATTATCGATGCCGAGTTTAACTGAATTCCATAAGGATATTATTAAATAGAAATGATATAAACGTCAAATTCAGGTATAGACTCTCGAAATATAATCAGTTGGAAGTTGGCCGGTTGCTCGAGGATTAAATAATTAATTCGTAAGCATTCGATAACAGTTAACTGCTGCATTATGCATAAAGCTAATACGAAACTTGATCTGCAATTTTGGTATTAATGAAACATACACACATTTATAACTATATAGTTTAATGTACAACGAGAGAATTTCGGCTATAAGCAAAGATCTAAACATTAATTTTCCATTCGTGACAGGAAGACTATTGAGGATTTGAATATGATTGTTATTGATATACCAACTGATATTTGATGTAGGTGCGCTGTCAAAACGTCGCATTTCAAAATATAATAACAATATTTGATTGAATTAAATGTAAATTAATAATAACGTTGTGTATACCATGGTGGTTTTAAAGCGCACCAATGAAATAATGAAAAAAAAACAACCTATTGTATTTAAATAATATAAATTATTACCTATTCACTGTTTTAATTTAGCAGCCATTAATAAGAGCTGGATAATATTGATGATGATAATAATAACTATTCCTGCATCCTGCATTTATAATATCATCCGTGCGGCATAAATAATTATTCAATTTAAAGCATAGTTTCAATTACGCGACGATGATATAGATATTATTAATTCAAGTAATATTTTTTCAAGTGAGGCAAAAAGCTTCTAGCTTATATAAGCTTTATGCAAATGAAAGCAATAACAAACTCGCTAATCCTATATTCTTGATGGAAATTGCAAAAAGCCTGCAAATATGATAACACACACACATACATACATACGAGTACGCATTTTTTGCGATAGAGAGATGTATTTAAACAACAATAAATTGACGAAACGCTGAATAATTTAATTGATGCACTTGATGCTATAGACATACATATAGTAATTTAAAAATTCATTACGAATTTATATATAGTTGGTTAATTTATTTTATGTTCGCAATTTGGCAAATTATGTATTTTTAGCTGGCCTTGCATGTGAGGTTATTTTATTTTGTAAATATTATTAAGACACCTGATACATTTAAAATCTCATGAAATTACGATAAAAAACGTTTCTAATAATAAGAAGAAAAAACTACGACCATTACGACTAGCCAATCAGAGGCCATCCCGAAACGCAACGTCATATTGTTTAAAAAATTTAACGTTTCGTCGTGTTGTGTTTTTCGCAGTGATATCAAAATGCAATAGTCCACTTGTCAACCTAAAAATTCGCGGCTCATACGTCCTACCTGCCGACTCTACGAGTCTACGACTACGACTATTGTAGACTAGCCTTAAATGTTTGTTCTGACAAACTGACAGCTGCCAAATTGACAGTTCTACTATTTTCACAAAACAACAGATTTTTATCGAATATAGCGTCTGCTTCTAATGTTTAATGTGCCAGAAACCTTCTTTGGGCTATATTAAACAACTCCCCAAAGTTTCAGGGCGCTTGGATGTATAGTTTATAAATCTATCGAGTACAAACAGCCACACATTGATTCTTATATATATAGATGATAACACACACACACATGCATATATACGCATTTTTTGCGATAGAGATACACACGCAACCACGAGAATCCGATCACCTGCAAGCGAAATTGATCCTAAGCGAATAAACGATGCCAACTACGAATATCTAGTAATTAATTAGTAGTATGCCTTATTTCAATGGTACAACGTCAACTACGACTCTCTAAGTACACATTTACGCATATTCCATAATGATATAAGTTTGAAAAAGCGATCGGATTCTTGTGGTCGCGGGTGTATGTATTTAAACAACAATAAATTGACGAAACGTTGAATAATTTAATTGATGCACTTGATGCTATAGACATACATATAGTAATTTAAAAATTCATTACGTATTTATATATAGTTGGTTAATTTATTTTATGTTCGCAATTTGGTAAATTATGTATAGTAAAAGTTCTTTTAATGTGAATTGATTACTCGCTTAGATGCGTAAAATTTTGGCTCCTAAACATAATAGGAAACGATTGAATTCGTTTAATGAATAGAATGCTAACGCGCAGCTGATTTATTGATAACTTTTAGTCGACGATAAATTTTTTTTATATATATTTTTAATCGATGGGCGAAAAAGTTAATGTTCGATACCATATATTTCGATTTAACTGGTGTAGGTATATAACGATTTGCCATAATAAGATTTACACACAATCGGACATTCATAATTGGATTCACTTGTCGTTGGATTTACCGTATATGCATGCAAATAAGTTTATAAGTGATGGTAGCATGTGTGATCTTGCACTATGTAATAAAATAAATTGTAATAATGCTTGCTGGCGCTATATGAAAGGTGAATTAAACTCATTAAATTAATCTACTAGATGTTAGTACATTGCTTTATCCAATCCTTCTACTTCTTTCCTACGTCAAGTACTCACTTAAATTTAATTAATGCCTAAAAGGAGAAATTTACGTATTATATATATATAGATATACACGTAAATGTAGGCGTGCGCGCGCGCGCGCCATCGCAAGCAAAACAAATACGATGATCTTAACATAGGTATGATGTCTTTCATAATAAATTATGCGTCCGCATCATTCCCTAATTAAACCACTTGCGTTCAAAATCTGACATTGATATTCTGTCTAACATTTATTCGTGCTATAAGTTTCACATATTTCATACTATAGTAGAGAACCATCTTTGAATTAATTCTACCACACGTCCCAACAAAACCAAAATTATTTATGTTAAACTTTTGTATTGTACTATAAAAAATAAGTTTCATCATTTCAAACAATTTTAGAAATTGTTAGCAATTAATTCGGTTGGTTTAACTATTTACGGAATAATAAAAATTAACAGATAAACTTTACCCTTTGCCCAGCATTAAATTTTAAATATTTACAAGTTTGTCATCTGACATTGATATTTTGTCTAACATTTATTCGTGTTATAAGTTTCACATATTTCATACTATGGTAGTTAGAACCATCTACACCACACGGCCCAATAAACCAAAATTATTTATGTTAAACTTTTGTATTATATTATTATAAAAAATAAGTTTCATCATTTCAAACAATTTTAGAAATTGTTAGTAATTAATTCGGTTGGTTTAACTATTTACGGAATAATAAAAATAAACTTTACCCTTTGCCCAGCGCATCAAATTTGAAATATTTACAAGTTTGTGGTTTATAACGAATTTAAACACCCCGCCCAACTATATCATCTCAAATCAACTCATAAATAAAACTAAATTTTTGATGTAGCACTAAAATTTTACTATTATTGTACACCAGATACCTTCATTACATGTTAAATAACTCTAAACTAATATAATTTAACGCGGCTCCTTCACCACCACCACTAATTGCACGATCGCATAAATATGTATATACATGCATTCATACATACACGTACGTAATTTTATATTCCACGATATAAGTGATGAAGGTGGCACCCGTCCGTAATGGTCGGCAAGCCGAGTGAATGCGTTGTGTGTGTATAAATGTGATTCCCTGGAGTAGACAAGGCCGTCAATAACGATAGGATAAACAAATTGAATCGAGTGGTCGCTGGAATAGCATGTAACGTCAGTATTGGTATTGGGAGTCAAATCATGCAGCATCCCCATTGCACAAACGTTAATTTAATCACTATTTATTTCGCATATCTATCAATGTATGTGAATATGTACGTTACGTACATTCCCCCATAAAATCTCGCTTTCAATTTCTCTCTTCCATTTCCACGCCATAAACTTACTACCCACTTTTATGCATTCTTTTTCTGGTGGTGGTATCGTGGTATGCAAGCAATATATTCATAAATAAATCTATAAAATGTAGGTACTAAATCTGATGTTATGATGATTCAACAATATTTAGATTTATTTAATTTTATTAAGCAAGCAGCGTCGAGAAGCCAGCCGTTTTTGCCTCTCTCGTAATGCAATTGACTCGAATAAAAGGTAAAAATAATGGAATTAATTGTGGCAATTAGAGAGGAAATTCCACTGGGCTACCAAACTTGTAATCATAATAATAATAAATGATAATAACATTAGTATAAGCTATTAAAAGTTTAAGTGTAAGGGGTGGATTTTGAATCAAATACATAATCTTTTCGTGGTTCCCACTTAATCTCCCGAGGTTAGTTTAAAACATAAACGTAGAAAATGTTAAGTAATAATATGATTAATGTTATTGCACGTGCGTGATTAAACCGTATTGCCTCTGTGTGTGTGTGTTTTTTTATTTTGGCGACCGCTCATTGAAAGAAATTGGCAAATAATTGTCAAACCAACCTTTGACTTCCTACTATCAGTTTGACAATTATTTGCGACTATGATCTAACCTCGATGCTATACTAAATTAATAACCAACCAACTATTTTATATTTTAGGTTGGTTGTTGTAGGAATTACGGTTAACTTCATGCATTACCGAATGACAGTAGCTTATTATAAATATAATGATGAAAAATTTATTCCGATTGAAATATCACCAAAGAATTAAGTATAATAGATATTTCATATATGTACTTAATATATTCTTTTTGTTAATTAAGAATAAAACTTAAATAAGTGGACTTTGAATCAAATACATAATCTTTTCGTGGTTCCCACCTAATCTCCCGAGGTTAGTTTAAAACATAAACGTAGAAAATGTTAAGTAATAATATGATTAATGTTATTGCACGTGCGTGATTAAACCGTATTGCCTCCGTGTGTGTGTTTTTTTTTTGTTATTTCGGCGGTCGCTCATTGAGCGGCGGCGGCGGCGCAAAATGAAAAAAAAGGGAGCAAGTGGCAACGATAATCCGGTCATATATCTTCAGCCCTGCATCCCAACAATCGTAGATAAAAAATGCTAAATGGAATAGAGAAAGTTTGACCACTTTATTTTCGTTCCAGTTTCTTCGTGAAAACAAAAAGAGTTTAATCATTATCATTGCTTTTTGTTGTTATAATAATAACATAAATTGCACACGCTTTTCATTAGATGATTTCGTTTCGAAATCATACAGCAAGAGTTTAAACAAGTTGAAAAAGTGGGCAGTAAATGGATTAATAATAAAAACACGGCGCTTTTATCGTCGACGTGATAAATGATAGAGGCTATCCAATGCCCAGAACACAACGGATGATTAATTAATAAACAGTGGAATATTTTGTTTTGTAATTTATCAAAAAGAAGTTTTTGAGTGCGAAAAAAATCGTATTGATAGAATCTAGCAAAAACATCATTTTCAACGTAGTCGTTCGTCGTCGTCGTCGTCGTCGTCAAGTGTTTTTCTTTGATCCCGCTGCGATAAATATATATGAAAAAATGATTTAGTTATATGCAGGCCACATCTTCAGATATATATCAGGAAAAGTTGAATAAATAAAAATACGTCTAAGCAGTGTTGGGAGGAAATATATGGCGTTGTCGATAGTTTTTTTTCTCTCCTCCATATTGCTGTTTGCTTAGAAATTATAACAAGATGAAAAATAACAACAACATACACACACACACAGCAGATAAAAACAAGTTAAGATATATATATGTATCTGAAGCGGAAAGTTTCGTAAAAGTATTGAAGGCAGGCGAGGAGGGTATTTCAGCAAAGAAGGTGAACTGATTTCAGTTAATGCTTTATAAGAGAGAAAGTTTTGATCCAAAAACTTGGCCATTTCCCTGCATCTTTGAAACTGATCAGAGTTGACATAAATGTTATCTCTCGCAATGCACACAAGCATCGTGTTTCAATTATAGAAATGCACTTCCACTATCCCAAAAACTTGTGATTCATCTCTTCAATCTTTGCAACCCAAACAAAAACAACAAGAAGACCGAAACAAAAATAATAATAATAATAACTTTCCTTATACATGAATAAACTTTTCCATCTCACGTATACCTATATTCGTATACTTTTTGCGAGAAAACTCTTTGATTTAATATGAAAATTTCTAAGCCTTTTCACTTACCTCTATGTCGGTTCGTTTGTTTGTCGAACATTAACATGGCATCCTCAATCTGCAACAACAAAAACAAACAAAAATTATTATGGTTAGTTACTAATGAACATCGGGCATGACGTGCAACAGTATATATGTATGCTAATCAAATGGAAATATTTATAATTAGCCTATCACTATTCCACAAATATGAAATTACTTTTTGCTATGTTAATTAACGATATTGTTCTCTATTTGTATTCTATGACGTGCCATTTAATAAATATGCGATGAGTTAAATATCAATTTTGCGAAATTTTACACATTTTATGTTAATCATAATAATGCAAACATAAAGCGATCAAAACAACAACAGATAAATATATAAAATGTAATAAAATTCTAACGCCGGTTGTTGTAATTAATCCCTCACACTCTTTCTGCATCTCTATGAAAATAGATGTGAGGAAATAAGTGCGTCTGTGAAGGTATCGATAGTACAAAAGGTTTGGTTTCCTGGGAGCCATTCGCTTGATATCCTTACCAAGACGTTCATCAATTCGGCAGTTTAATGGCACCTTTGAGAACGGCATGCCTTGTTACATTCAAACACAGATAAATAAACTATTTAAAAGTTTCAATTCAAATTATATAACAATTCGAGTAAATAACCAAACAAAAATCGTAAGATACGTAAGTATCTTATTCAACATCGAATTATATTGTTAATGCAAATATATGCTTTTCGTTTAAAACTTTCCCATCGTTTCGTTAAATAAGGATAAAAGTTAAATAACGAATATTTTTTGTGTGCTGAGTTTAAATACAGCGCGTATAAAATATCTATTATTAGTTGATGGTTAAAAAAATTATTTCGATGGAACTATCTCGAACGAATTAAGTAATAGAAATTTAATTCTTACTTTGAGTTTGACAATTATTTGTTCCTATGATCTAACCTCAATTTTATACCAAATTTATTGCCAACCCACTTTTTTTATATTTGACATGCATTAATTGATTTTAGGTTGACACTATTTTAATATTTGCGGTTAACTTCATGCATTACGGAATGACAGTAGCTTATTATAACATATAATGGTGAAAAATTTATTTCGATTGAAGTATCTTCAAAGCATTAAGTATAATAGCTATTTTATATATGTACTAAATATATTGTTTTCGTGTTAAAAAATCCCAACTTTTTGTTAATTAAGAATAAAAGTTAAATAACAAATCATATTTGTGTGGGTGTTGAGTTTAAACCCAACGCGCGCAAAATGTCTATTAATAATGAAAAATTTATTCCGATTGAATTATCTCGAATGAATAATTAATTAAGTAATAGATATTTGATATATGTATGAATGCGTACACGTATATAACACACACACACATCATTCGATGAGTTCATTGATTTCATTTAATAGGAATACAAAACCACCATCGTCAACCACTTCCAGATAACGTTAACATTACCCAGCGAATATTATTGTGAATTAATTTCGCATACTATTAGCAAATAATGATAGCGCTTTGATCAACGTTGAATACTTAATGGTAATTTAATAGGAGCGCACGCTAGCGGACGAATAAAATTTATATAAATAGCCATTCGTAAAAAAGAAGCGTAAAAAAGGTAGGAGGTAAAGGAAAATCCCTAAAGAGTAGCCTTGCTGATTACATGAAGATTAGCGTAATCTGGGGAAATCAGTTGATAACTCTATTTCTTACTTTCGCTCATAAATTATGAAGAAGAATGCTTACGCAGACAGTTATTTTCAATTTTCTGTTACTTTACAGCTTGTTCTTAAGATCATGACGTACTTATAGACTATTTTTTATCATCAAGCAGAAATAGCGCACTTTTCATATGAGTAGACAAAGATGTGCGATATATATCCAGTGCGTTTTATTAAAAGATATACATAGGAAATATAATCTATATACGTTTTAGTATCTCGATTGAAATTCGTAAACATTAAATGTTTTATAATTATCTTCTTTAATTTTCAGCATATTCCAACAAAATATTTAAGGATTTTCATTAAAACTGCCGGAAAAGTGAAATTAACGGAGTTCTTCTCGATTTTGAAGCAATCATGATGAATGTTGATAGAAAATACCGAAAGATAAGTAAAAAGTGTATAAATTATATTTCGTATGTATACATTTGAATGAAATGCACTATATATGTACTCATACGAGTACCTCTACCTATATATGCTACATCTCCACATATATACACATATAGAAATGAATATTTCTGTACCAGCCGTACGCTTACATAACATGCGTTTAACATGCAAAACGAATCACATTAAACAAAGCATGACGTAAACTCCACCCGTTTGATCTTATCTGAGCATATATTTATACATATATAGCAAAATCAATGTTAATGGCATTACAAGTAGAATTTGATTTACTGATTTACTTCGTTATCGGTATTCGCTCTTCAATCAAACAGGAAATATCCAAACAGAAACACAAAAAAAGGAAGACTTTTGTGTGCATAAGCCATTTGCACGTTCCACCCATTCTCTTATATACCTACGACGACTTATAAAATGCTCATTTCATATTTGTTCTAAAGCGAAATTCTTAATATTTGTGCAGCAGCAACAAAACGTCGCATCGCTACGAAAAGAAGAAGAAGAAGCAGAGTAGGAAGAAAAAACTTAATTAATAATCTTTAAGATGTTAAAGCTTTTCGCATCTAATAACTTGCAGAAGGGTTCATGTACTACGAAAGAAGCTTTTAGTTTTCTACCAGTTTGCGTTTATAAAAGTATTTAAAGAAGATACCGTCTGCCTACGATATTATCTCGTCAACCTTTTAATTCCTATTGAGCAATTGAGGCTTCAGCGCGCACGAATGAAAGTTGACACCTGTGTGTCAATGCGCTCCAGCATACAGGCTTCTACAATGCGATTATTAAGGGTGTATTCAACCCCATAATTCATTTTAAAATTTATTATATTTATTATTTCAAAGGCAATTTGTCGAAAAGGTATGTAAGGCAAAGGGAAAATAAATTTCAGCCTCTTATTATCGATTCGCTTTCGAAAGAGTTAATAAATATATAATTGTGGTTGTATTGACCTGAAAAGTTTCAAGTAATTTTCTGTCGATTATGTGGTGGTGTTATATATGTATGTGCGAATAAAGTGAACAAACACTCGGAAAAGTTGGAGCAAGTAATAGAAGGTTGCAGATGCAGGAGGGAGGGAGGGAGGGGCGGCGGGGAACTGTGAAAAGTGTTAAGAAGTAAAAATTTCCAAAGTTCCTGCGCTTTCGCTGTTTGAGTGTATGTGAGAATTACCTGCCAGTAGCTGGAAGTTGGATAATTTATCAGAAACCCAGGATACGCAAGTGGAGATGAAGTCAACTGGAAAATAGCTTCAACCCAACTTGCATATAGAAATCTACTCAAATCTAATATTAAAATTAATGATATTATTCATTTCCATCACATGTTGTTCGAGGTAGGTAAATATCAAGGACTATTTGTGTTAAAATACCATTGCGCATACACATGCACGTACATACACATACGTATACATAGTTAAATAGGTAATACCATTGTCTGCCGCGACGCGATACAAAGCCGAGAACTAATAGCGCCCTTTGTAATCTTATCCAAAGCTTGGTGTAAATCTTGCAGGATAGGTGAAGCGAGGACCGATACCGCATTTACATTCGAGCCAAGTCTGCCATAATTCAATAGTTGGCCGCAGCCAAACAGCGGCACTGCATGCGGCAGAAAGCCACGTGCTAAATCGCCCCTAAACACTCTAGCCACATATTACCTCACCCGTTGCTTTTAAACCTTGAAGCAGCGCACAAAACCTTTCCACCCACCCGCTAACTTTAAACCATCGCACACACACACACACAGCACCAACCCTCCGAACGTAGTATAGGTATGTACATATATATCTACTGCAATTGCATAAAACTTATTCATTCATACAAATAATAAAATTATGCTTTGTTACACCAAAAAATCTCTAGAGATAGAAACAACAAACAGTTTCATTTCTCTTGCTGTCCAAGCAATAATAACAACAACAAGCAGTAACAACAACAACAACAACAACAACAAAACGCGCACACTAAATTAACGCTCTAATTTATCTTTTTGCAGACGTTTCTAATTTTTACTAATTATTGAAACAATAATAATAGCTTCTTTATATATGGAGGAATAAGTTGAAAAAAATACATTGATTTAATAATATAAATAACTTTAAAAAACTGTGTCTGTTTGTGTATACAAATAAGTAATTTTTGCTTGCGTTATCTTTTTGCAAACGTTTTTAATTTTTAATTCTCCCATTAGTGAGGTTAGAAATGCTGTATTTAATGTATTTGCATCAAAAAACAAGGTTGGTAATGCTGTATACAATTGTGTTTATTAACCGATATCAAATGACACTAATAACAAGAATAAGTTCAAAACAGGGATTTAATAATACTAATAAATTAAAATAAAAAACAGTGTTATGATACAGCGTTGATATTTAACAATATATATGTATATATGGATGTGTGTGTATGCGAATAAGTAATGATTTAGTTGCTTTTGACTGGTGATGGCGTGTTGCAATTGCCTGCCAGCAATTACATTTCATATAAATTTGTGCTCGAAATCAAATGCAGCAATTTATTATATTTTATATTTCAGTTTGTATAATAAACAGCGCGCACAGTGTGCAAATACACAGTAAGCCTTAAAGAGCCATTAAAATGTGAATTATGATTAGATAGGTGAAAGAATAATCCAAAGACAAAGCCGAGTGCTACGGAAACTCTTTGAAATATATCAAAAAGAATGTAACGCGCACCATTTACCCCTTTTTCCGTTGAATATTTATACATTCAATCCTGTTTTATAACTGCTATATTGTCAATGATTATGTAATAAAATAAAATTTGATAGAGATATTGATCGTTAAATGCAAGTTTTATGATAATGCTTTTTGAGCAAAATTTTAGTTTAGTTTGTCTCTGTATAAATATTTCAAGCAATTGAATACAATGCATGCTCTGTAGAAATTTTAAAGAACAAGAACGAGTTAATTTAACTTCATAAAAGATATTTAAATATTACCACAAGTTATATAAACGAATATTTAACACAAGAATTCAGCTAAAATTCAATTAAAATCCCAGACCTCAGAAGACAACTTTATAAAACTCATGATTAAAACATCCCTTATATATACATATACATATAAAGAGTAAAAGAGAAAACGCACGCGGGCGGGCTGGCGGGCGCGCGCGCACACTCTTCTATTATATATTCGTTATATTTACGTTCTCGTATATTCGGTACAGCAGAATTTTCGCCGTTGAGAGTTTCTACTAAACGCGAACGGGGTTTGAAAATGCGAGTACAACCAATTGATGACAACACGAAAAGTTTACTTTCATTTTTATTTTCCATTGTGCGCTCTTTCTCTCGCATAAATACTAAAGTATTTGTTTCCGGTTTTGATTGTTGATAATAAGTAACGAGTTATTGCTTATTCAAGTAGTAACTAAATGAAGAGATTAAGTCTGCGCTATAATTAGCAAAATGATTACATGTCATTTCCAGAATGTATTATATTATTCCAAGAGATTGCACTTGCTGTATAACTTTAAGCATGATCAACTTGAATAATGGCATTATAAATAAAACAAAACAATATAAAGTGCATTTTGTTTCATTGTATGTGCATGTATGCATTCCATGTTATAATTTCCGTGTTATAATCAAATAATCCAGCAAACGTATCACATCGGTATAAAATATTAAAGGTAATTTGCATGTAGAGGTGTAAGTTGTTCTGGAATTCGTATAATCCTGGTCTGGATGTTGCAAATGTGGACAGCTAGTTGTTTAATGAAGGTCCCGGAGGGTTTCGCATTAGCATCCGGAGTTGAGGCACAGCTTCCTCCCGGGATCTTGTGCAACCTCGAGCTTTAAAGCTCGCATTAAATACAGTCCTCGCAATTACACTTGCTCTATATAATAAAACTGAAAAACGACACTAGCACACACACACACACACACACACGTATACACACATACACAAACAGCCAACCTTCTTCTTCATCTTCTCGCCAACTCTTATTCTTTAAGATTTATGCGCAACAATTTAAATCTTGAAAACGTGAATTAATTCGAATAACCGCCACGGTGATCTATACACTTTTTTCTTCTCATTTCATATATTTTATTATAATATTATGTGCAGTTGGTGCGCTTTATTAACACCAAAAATATTAAATTATGTAACTAAACTATACATTTCTGATATTGATTATTAAAACAAATGTTACGATGTCAATATTCTAAATCAGAAGTTTGTTGGAGTGTCTGAATTAAATTATTTCGAATAACCACCACAGTGACCTATACACACTTTTTCATTTCATAATATTTCATAATAATATTATGTGTTACTTTATTAACGCCAAAAAAAAACTAAATTACACAAACTATTGTAGGTTATGCCTTGGTTGTAGAGGACTTCTCATTACATCTCAGTAACTAACTTCAAGTCAGTTAGACTGGAGTCACATATTTCCTAACCTAGTTATCAAAATTACTATAGTAATAGATTGTTTTATTTGTAGTCGCAAATCTTCACGTAAAACAATTACACTATACGTGTATATACCTATGATGGGTATGTAAAAAAAACATTGCGATGTCAATATTGCTTTATCTATAACCTCTAAATTTAATGAGGATAATTCAAAAGCAATAAATTCTAAATCATAAGCTTGCTGGAGTGCCTGAACTAAATCTCAAGTTGGCGATAAAAGATAAAACCTTAGATTTTCAATTTGTAATTCGATTTATGCTGGCGTAAAATATGTTTATATCCAAAATGAAATATATGGGAGAGCAACCGGCAGTAGCGGCGCGCTAGAATAATGATAATAATCCAATAAGAGAAAACGGGCGCGCATATTGTTTGTTTCAATAACCGAAGAGCTAAACATGTAAAAAAATTATCATCGCTGAAAGAAGAGGAGGAAGGCATACACCTACTTTTGAATTGAATATATACTGATTTATATCGTGAAACTTGATTGTAACGATTTGACAATAAAACTTTGTTTCTGAAGAGAAAGTTTTCACAAGTTTGTGATAAAATATTGCCAGTGAACCGGATACGTAATCCTGGAACTTGTTACAGATGTTTTAATTAAAAGACTCGGTAATGAGAGGAACGACACGTCATCTGTAAAGCGTCTAGCTGACAAAAGAAGCCGTGATTAATAACAACCAAGCATTGCGTTTTTTTCCTTCTTCTTCTTTACATTTTAAAATGACAAACACAACATCGTTGGTACTTATCTGGGTAAAGCAGCCGCAAGAAATAAAATAAAAATTTAAAGCGATTTTCAATTAGACAACTATATAGTAGGTAAGTGTGTTGATTGATGTTGTTGAATGTCATCAGACAAAATGGTAACGTACAAGAATAACTGGGAAATGGAAATGCAATGATATTTATTCACGCACATTATCTTCCGACTTTTCGTTTCGTTAGGTGCATGCAATTTTCCTTCTATTACTACTACTGCTACTACTACTCCCTCATATTCTACCTTTTTTCGATAAATAAGAATGAAATAACGTTGGTCGTTTAGATTCAATGCGCACATGTCAATAATAATTTGAAATTGTATTGTTGAACATCACTTGCAGTTTGTCCAAATATTCTGCTCCAGTAATTCCAGGTCGAAATTATCAATATTCCCGTCCGTATAAAGGACTAGATCGTAATCTGGACATAGAAACGTGGTGCACCTACTAAAGGCGTATCTATATATAGAATAACGCTGTGTAGTATGTATAGAATCGGCTTGGAAGCACTCAAACTGCTACCCTGCGACAATAGATGAGACACGCTTCGTAATGGCGTACTTCCGGACGCGTCAACACTGATGGAGTTTCATTGGATGATAAATGTGCAAAGAACTAACTCATTATGTGTTGCCTTCAATTTATCTATATAATTATAGTTATGATGTGCTTAGACGGACAAACATGTTTCTAGTGTTGAAAACTTCTTAATTCGCTCTTTGTTCCCATTGCAAAACTTGCGTCGAAAACTTTATCTTATAGATATATATATGGATGGGTGGGTGTGTATGAGTGTGTATATATGTGTGTGAGTGTGTGTGTGTGCGCGCGTTCTTATCTACTTAAACTCAAATTGCTTGAATATGAACCGTTTGAACAATTGTTTTGTTGTTTGCTTGATTCCCTAATAGGTTAAGAATATATATTAAGTATAAAGTGACTCCTGAAATGGAATATGCGGCTGACTGTCTGTCTGTCTTAATATTATTATTATATTGCAAGAGATATTTATAATAGACGCGGCTGCTTTCACCATTGCACTAAACAAAATTATGAATTTGCGCACTAATTTGAGACAAGTGGCAGTGTGGTGGTGGTGGTGGTGGTGGTGATGGCGGTGGAGGTGGTGAATGAGGAAGAAGCAGTAGAAATGATGGAAAGCCACAAGAAATATGACCTGAAAAATGCTCTCATGTATACATAAGTGTATAAATATACGGTAGCGCGCTACGTTATCAACGCACAAAATGTTGAAATATGAAGACGTTGATTAAAATATTTTATCAACTTGGTTTTAGTTTTATAGACTAGCATATATAGGTATACATAGTGTATAGTAAGTACATACATAGTACGTATAGAAGAGCTAGGGGGAAAAAGACAAACTTCTTTCATGCAAAAAATGTTAAAGGCAAAAGAAAATATTATTTCTTTAAAGTGCGCACGATGGATGTGCATTATGCTTTGAGCTTTTGACTGGATGTTGCGCAGTGAAATGCTCTACGAATAAAATATACAGGAAAGTGTGCTCGCATAGTACTTCTCTACTTACATGCAGTTTAAAGCTAGTATTTTTCCTTTGGGAAAAAATGCGTTATCAAATATATGGAAATGTAAACGCACACCGTAGAAAATGTTTTACGGAAATTTATATATTCGTTTTATTTTCATTATACCACCGCACCATACAATAAGTGCCATTCCAATAAATCCTAATAGAATCGACCACGAAACAGCCCTTTAATCACATGTGTATGACAACTCAACTGATAAACTAAGTTTGCAATTCCTGACACAGCAACACGCTTCAATGTAAAAGCAACCGCAAATGTGAGGCTTGCAAAATTACAAGTTTCCACTCCCCAGCAGAATTAATAAATAGCAAATTGCTTACGTAAATCATAACATATTCACTCTCTCGCACACACAGAGATGCAGAACAATTAATTTAATATCACATGTACTACCTATACGTATAGGTGCATATAGTTCAGAGAATAAAGAGTCTCAAAACTCGCACCAAGATTATGTTAAACGTTATTGTTAAAATTGCATCTTTTTTCGGACGTTGGCCATTTTTAAAAATTATTGAAGTAATAAATAGCTTTTTACGTAACTTTTTTAGATGGAATAACTTTAAAACACTGATATTATTTATTAAAAAGGTAAGGTTAGATTAGCAATGCTGTATACCTAAATGTTGCGGACATTTGCATTAAAAAACCAGATTGGCAATGCTTTATTCTCAAATGTTACTGACATTTTCACAAAAAACAAGATTGACAATGGTGTATACAATTGTGTTTACTGTTTATTAACCGATATCAAATGACACTAATTCTCCCATCAAAATTTTCGAAATGATTTTTATTGAATATGATTATGAAATCGGCCCTTAATGAATTAAA
>JARJDW010019931.1:0-12081 GCA_030264715.1 Adinopsis sp. GC000173
GTGGTGCAATTTGTTCTGCGTTATATAAAAATACCAATAAAATGCATGTTTGGGACGTTGATTTGAATAATATAGTATGTGCGTCCCCTGCTTATATTGTCGAAGCTGCACGGATTAGCTTATTCATTATATGTACATATGCTCATTTTTGGTTTTGTTTATAGGTTAGTCGGCTGGATATAAATAATGGTGAGGGTTGTTTTGTCATGATTTATACAATACAAATGTTTAATAAGTTTAACTAATTTAAATGGTCTCAAGATTAGATGATTATCTATAGTAAAACTTACATTTTGAAACCTACATCTTCAAAATATTAATAATAATTAGTATTAAGATATCCAAGAAATCAATTCAATTATTGAATATAATACAAGCATTGTTTAGCTAATATTCTACCACTTTTATTAATAAAGGACTGCAGGTTGTTAGCCCTATTCAATTTTTCATGATTATCGCCTCTATGAGTTTGTATTAAATCAGTGGATGTAAAATCTGGTGAATTCTGTTCGCAACCGAGTTGTTTGCACATTAGACAAAAAAGAAATCGACCAAGAAATAAAGCAAAACAATGTGCAAAATAATTCCAACCAAGCTGCAGTTTGGTGGAAGCATTTAACTTGGTGGTATTCCAAATAGTAGATATACCCTCAAAAATTTCCTTGAAGTGTTTTTTAATCTTTTTTGGAAATTGGAAATTTTTGTAAAATTTTACTTTTTTCATGAAATCAAAACTGATTTATTTGGTGGAAGCCCGATGGTATTCTAAATCTAACTTAAAAAGTTTCCTTCGTGTTGTTTTTAAATCAATTTTATAAATTAGCAATTACACGAATTCTAACATCTTATTTAAACACCTTATTTGCACTATAACTGAATAAAATGCTGAAAGTAGCAAAACAAAATTTATTTTGTTTCATGAACACGAAATTAACTTACCTTATTTATAGATTAGCGCAGATTGAATCAATACAACTCAATAAATAGACTTAATAATAATATATAATAATAATAATAAATTTATTTATTCCTTATGGCAGGTTTTATTTGATCAATATATATTCAATATAAGATAAATTGGTTTATTCAATTTTCGGAAAAATTCAATATTTATCGGGCGTATAAAATTTCGATAAAAGTGTGCGTTTATTTTATATTTATGTCACAGTTCCTGCTGTTTATCAGCGCCCCTAATGCGAAAAATCAAAATGTTACTTCCTAAACAACTCACAGATTGAATAAATACTTAAGGGCTATTACATATATATAAAAAAAACGTATCTACCCTTCACATAGCAGTATACCAACAACATTAGCTTGCAAAAAAGCGTTTTGCTCGAATTAACTGCTGCAAATTTGTTTTTTTCAGCGCGTCGCAAACAAATATTTTATTTAAATGGTTTCCTTGTCATTCAATTATTGTATAATAACGTAATATTACAATAATTCTTAGGGCATATAATAATCTAAATAATAAATTTAATTGGAAGCTTGCAAAAAATCGTTTTGTTTGAATTAATTTGTTTTTTCAGAGCTTTGCAAATAAATATTTTATTCCAATGTCTCCTTTGTCATTTAATTATTGCATAATTTTATAAAAGATTGCAATTTTGTTACAAACAAATATTTTATTCTAAGACTTTCCTAAAACATAATAATTCATTCCAAAATTTGCTATCTCACTAACAACTTTTTGAACTACAATTATTTTAGTTTGGAAATATCACATATGAATATACGTTTGCATTTATAAGGAAGATTAACGAGCGAGATTTAATCATACAGGCATCCAGCTTATCTTTAAGAAGAACAAAAATAACAACAAAACAGCAACGTATATAATTGCAAATTTGTCATTCACTTTTATTTCAGTTTATATCGTAATATATTATGCGGTCATTCTCGTTTACGTTTTTTTTTATTTTATTTTTAAAGAGCGCGCTAATTTATTTAATATTCATGTAAATATGATATATATTTTTATTATAAAACAAGAGTTTCTAAAACATTAAGCATTAAATTATATCGCAAATTCAATCTGCATATAAAATGGTTCAATTATCAAGATGAATATTATAATAAGTTATATGTAATTAATTAAGACTTTATATGTTTAATAACAATATTATTAAAAAAATTGTGCGATCGAGACTGTGTCATAAATTTTTATTACACCGCGTTGCTGTTGTTTAAGCATAGCGTTTCTTCTTTAATGTTGTTGTTATATCGACTTTTTACGAAAGACGAAAAACGGAAACGATTTTGTGAATGTTGAATTGCAGTTGAAGCCATCCGTAACTAACGATCAGCTATACCTAGCACATTTTATACACAAAATCTGCTTCTGCTGCCAATCAACCTGAACGGCATTCCGAATATATCAACTGTCCAAACACGTGCTTTAAGAATTGATTGGCAAATTCGCCAAACTCGTGCCATATTGCCATCATTTTATTGCGAGCTTAATTAAACATGCATTCTTCGGATTGCTTCCTTTCCACCACCAGCCATAAAGTAATTAACACTATCAGCTTACGGATTTCATGTTTCAAAATCATCGAATAAAACTTTATAGAAATTATTTACATTTAGATTGAACAATATAATTACATTATTTAGCCTTTTTTTAATATTAATTGAACTAGGAGGATTAATTATAATATTATAAAGTATATGATAATTTATTATTTTATTATTAAAACGTTATCGTGCAAAACTGGATACCATATATGCATTATTATTAAAATTTATCGGAACATCAATAAAAATGTTGTTGCTGTTGATGTAAAAACCTATAAATTTTGCATATATCTTAATTAGGTTGCTAATTAATTTGTTAATTTTATACATTTATATAATGTTCATGCAATTTTGCACAAAATCCAATTAAATTTATTACTTATATGCGCCCTAAGAATTGCTATAATACAAGTAACTCCCGTAGTATTAACAACAAATTGTTAAGAAAATGTTATTTTTTATAAAATTAAACAATAGTTAAATGACTAAAAATTTTTTAAGGTATAGTAATGATAATCTGGGTGTCTGTATGATTAAATCTCGCTCATTAATCTTTCTTATAAATGCAAATAGATATACTGGAATAAAATTTAGTATAAAATGTGCAAATTTATAATATTTCTAAACTGAAATTGTAAATCAAAAAGTAGTTAGTAAGATAGCAAATTTGAGGACAAATTATTTAGCCTTAATAGATTACAAATCCGAATTAATTCGGAATCGGTCCAATTCCAAAAAAAAATCTTCTTTAGGTATAGTTGGGAGTTTGTTAATCTTTCTTATAAATGCAAATGTCCACGAACAAAATTTCGTATAAAAAGTGCAAATTTGTGATATTTCTAAACTAAAATTGCAATTCTAAAAGTAGTTACTAAGATAATAAATTTTGGGATAAATTTTGTTTTAGTTAAGATTGCAATTTTGAACTAATTCGGAATATGTGCAATTCCGAAAAAAAATCTTCTTAAGGTATAGTTGGGTGTCTGTATAATTAAATCTCGCTCGTTAATCTTTCTTATTTATAAATGCAAATGTACATACACCCAAGAAAATTTCGTATAAAATGTAATTCGCACTCATCGAAATATATTTCATCCCGTACATTGGTGTTGATAATATTTCAATAAAATATCAATCGATTAAAGATGTTAATGAATGCCAAATTCATGGTTGCATCTCTAATAAAAGGCTTTAATAATAATAATTAACAAAGATTTGTATGCACTTTACGACTGTTTATATCAAAAAATGATTAGGCGAATGATTGATGGATTGACGGCGTAGAGAAGCTAACACATGATCACAGTAATTTTCTCATCACTTTACACACACACTAACTCACACACACAGGCACAGATACACACACTCTTCTTTCTCCTCTTGTTTAGTTTAGAGTTTGCGGCTTTATAGCAAATGTATGTGTGTGTGTAGGTTACTATCAAATTAAATATTTGTTTCATTTTTTTTCTACACAACGCGCGCTGTTCATTCAAACGTCAATCATTGGACAATCCAATCATGCTAACTAACTAACTGCACCTAAACGAATTTCTCCATCATGAAATTAATCTTTACTTGAATTAATCACGAATGAATCTGTATGTAGGTATATATCTCGTAGTAGTATTAAATAATATTTTTTTTGAAAAATAGTTTAAGGTAAATAAATGAAAATTTCACCATGAACAAACCTATTAATTAGGTTTTATTACATTTTGCACATTTAGTTCAGGTATCGCGTAGTGTTCCTTTTGTCGAGTTTTGTCCAAAATTCAAAAAAGTTCTAAACTTATCTACACTTTAGTGCACTATGAACATGAACAAACCTATCTAGTAGGGTTTTTTTGCATTATGCAAGTGGAAAAACAGAATTCGTGATTCTTTGAAACTTATCCTTTTAGTTCAAGTACTGCCTAGTGTTTTTTTGTCAAGTTACGTGCAAAATTCATAAAAGTTCTTAATTAATCTGAACCTCATATCGAGTTAGCATTAAAAACATGAACAAACCTATTTATCACAATTGATTTGGTTTTCTTGCATTTTGCAAGTCCAGAAACAATGTTTGACATTTGCACTTTTAATTCAGGGACTACCTATAGTTATATTTGTCTAATTTAGTGCAAAATTCATAAAAGTTCTGGATTTTTCTGCAACTCCTATCAAGTTAGTGCAAAAAATGCTCACAAATCTAAATTATTATCTTTCTTTTAATGCTTCTTTGGGCAAAATATACTTTTCTTAAACTTAAAATCTTTGTGTAGAACTTAATATGCAATTTAGATTAGATTTAGCATGTGTTCCTGTCAAAAATTAACAAACCTATTGTAAATATTAAGTATAAATTGCAAACCTAAACAAGAAAGAAACTAAATTAAATGTCTAATAGTAATAATAATAATGAAATGAAATTATGTGCGTGCCTATAACAATTTGATAGCCCTTAAAAATAATGAATAAAAAAAGCGAGGGAATTAATTTTACGTTGATAATTATCACCACTAAATCACTAATACGTCAAAACGTGTAACATATAAAAACAGAAACAAAACACCCAAGTTCGAGCGAGCGCGCAACGTATTAAATTTATAACATGCGCTCGTCGTCGTCGTCGTCGTCCTCGTTTGGATCGTTGGATGATTTTTTGTTTTTCATTTATCTAGGCTTGAGATTATCCTGCAGGATACCATACCACTACACGCACAAGTAATCAATAATCGGATCCAACGCCCAGCTATCAATAACTCTCTCGCTGCATTCCGCCCACAAGGCTTTTCATTTGTCTTCTGATATCAGGCGCTCCATTGTGTTTCTGTTTATTAAAAAAAATAATGTATGTATATACTCTTTCTATATATTCCCCTCGATTTAAGGATTGCGTGTTTTATCTGGTTAAAAGAATGGGATTCATTCTTCGCTGCTGGCCGCAGACATTGGGGGGCATTGTTGGGGCACCACCGTGCGCGCACGATGAATTTGATGGATTGCACAAATTGCTCGTATTGTTTTTTTCTTCTTCTTACCTCACCACTTCGCTTTTCATTCGTGCTGTTTGCTGTCGTATTGTTTGCCTCGCAAGCCCGCACTTTTTCTTCTTCTCTTCTCCTCTTTATTATTTATCTTTTTCATCGTTTTTTTTTCTTTTTGCTTTTGCATACGCGATGTAATGAATGGAAACGGAATTGTTATTTACATCTGTAATTGAATTTGCCTTACAATTTCAGACATATAGCGATAATAAAAATTGCCGCGCGCGCGCGAGCGCTACGAAACAATGCAAAAAATGGGCATGGGCGATGATATCTTGCGATGCTGTCGGAAAAATTTAATTTGATTTTATTACGGTGTAGTTCCTTCCAATTTTGTTATATACGAATATTTTTCAGGGATTGAATTTGGAATTGTGGTTAAGCTAATTGGACCGATTAGCCATCGCAGAATTCTTAAAAACTATGTACATAGATATTAACATTTTTAGATTTCGGGTGATTAGTTCCTACTTCCTTCCAATTTTTTGGGTTAATCTTGTACTGTAATATTTTTCGATATCAAAACGCATGAGATTTAATTTGAAATTGTGTTTAACTAATTAGTCAACGCAAAATTTCTCAAAAACTATGTAGATATTAACATTTTGGAATTTCGAGTAAGTAGTTCCTTCCAATTTTTTGGGTTAATGTTGTTTGATAATATTTTTGACGATATATATATTTCAAATCGTGGTTAGCTAGCTAGCCCGATTAGTCATCGCAAAACTTCCAGAAAAACTATGCAAATGTTAATATTTTAAGATTTCGGGTAATTACTTCCTTGCAATTTTGTGGGTTGACGTTATATACTAATATTTTTCGTTATCAAAATGCAAGAGATTGAATTTGGGATTGCGGTTAAGCTAATTAGCTCAATTTGGCATCGTAAAATTTTTGCAAAAACAATATAGAGATATTAACATTTTGAGATTTCAAGTGATTAGTGTCTTCCAATTTGTTGTAAATGTTATACACTAATATTTTCGATATCAAAATGCAAGGAATTGAATTTGGCATTGTGGTTAACCTAATTAGCACAATTAGTCATCGCAAAATTCCTCAAAAACTATATAGATATTAACATATATTGAAATTAAGGAATTTTGTTGCTTCCTCATGGTGAACCATTTTTAAAATTTAAAATTAAATATTTAAAACATATATTGAGATTTCAAGTAATACAAATATTTTTCCATATTTGAAATTGTGGTTAAGCAAGCTAATTAGCCCGATTAGTCATCATCGTAAAATTCCCGAAAAAACTATATAGACATATTAACATTTTGAGATTTCGAGTAATTTGCGAGATGCCGCACGCTCTTGGGATTCCATGAAGCGAACGTGAGTGAGAAATAATGCGATGGCTTTTTTTATAAAAGGTATACTATACACAACATATATATATTCTCTCCGCGCGGCGCTGCGCTGCTTGCTTTTTTGGTTGTGTTTTATGAGACGTTGGCCTCCCACACCGTACCGTCCAGACACAGACCAATTAAAAAATAGCTGCACGCTGGTTTAGCTGGTAAGTTCGGCCAACCACGAACCGTCCCAACAACATTGATAAATCGAAGAGATGTATCTATATCTGATGATGACCAGAAAACTCCTCTCCCAACAACGGAACGCGCGCGTGAACCCAAACAACAACGATTCCACGTATTTTTTTCTTGAGGAGAAACGAATGGCGGATGATGATGGCATAACATACTCGTATTACTTATATACTTACTAAATTAATTAGGCTATATGGCCAACACAGGCGAATAATAATAATATAAAAATGCGGTTGTTGTGAGCATGAAATCAAGCTTTAATTAAAATCATAAACGTTCTCGTTATTAGATTGGTTCTCAACCATTTTACCCAAACCCATTATTAATCCTCACATCTTCATATTTATAATTGCGCGCGCTTCATCTAAGCATAAAATTAATTATCGAAAATAACATAATTAATTACAACATTTATCAATTATTTCTCTCTCTCTATGCGTAACTGTAGATTTTCGTTCGTTGTTGTTCCGAAATTAAATATTACGCAAGTTATGATTATCTCACAATCGCACATTCCTTAAATTTATTCAAATAATAATTTATTAGCAGATTTTTCTAAAATGGAAAAAACGCCTGACAGTTTATTAACATGTTAACATTTAAAATATTCTAATTTGGTTTTTGAAAAAGTCTATTAAGATATTGAGTTGAAGCATATTTGAAATATGAAAATAATAAATAAATCTGGACACAACAATGGATTTAAAGATTTATAAATGAGATTGTTGTACCAAATAGAGATTAAAAAGTGTTAGTGGGTAATAAAAATGTGAAAGCATCTTTGCTTGCTATCAGATGGTATAACAATGTATTCAAGTAAGTGCGGGTGATTTTTATTCATTTGCCGGTTCCGAAGAATCGTCGAGTGAGTCGAGTGAGCGAGAGGGGTCAGAGAAAAGAGGCGAAACGGCGGCGCGGCGCTGGAGCGAGCGTGTATATAGAAGTAGAGTATCTCTACGCGATTCCCTGATTTATCACCCCGACACACCCACACGCCCGAAAAACCGACTCCACTCTTCGAGTCGAGGGGCGAAAGCGGCGCGCGCGCGCGCGCCCCCTCGCGCACCATATCATCCGCAGCGCACCCCAGCCGCCGTACGCATAAAGTACTCTACACGCGCGCAATTTGGGGGTGGCTTTTAGAGTTTAATGATCATACATGTGCTCGTCTAATGCATAAGACCATAAAAACGCAACCCGCGCTGCCGATGTAAAATGTTACACTCTTAACTTATCTTAGAGAAGAAGAAGAAGGGAAGCTTTCCACATTTAGAATTTTTCATGAAAAGTAAAAGTTTTATGTTGTTGGAATTTATCGCTCGGCGAATGAGAAGCGCAAACTTGAACAATAAAACTCTGGTATAATTAAAAGGGTGCCATTCAGAGCATTTTTCAAGAGTAATTTTAAATTATTGAAAGAAAAAAACATGAAAAAAGCAGTAAATAGATTTGATCGTTTCCTTTCTTAAAATATTTATCGAATTCTATTCAAATTTTATTAAGATCTGGTAGAGATTTTTATTTTTGCAATTCAAGAATTTTTATTTCGGTTTGGAATAAGGAGAGATTTAAAGATTCACAGTTCCTTGTCATAAATAAGATTTGCATGTGTAGTAATCTGTACAGTTTAATATTACTGTGCAAGATCTAACTATAACATATTTTGTAATTACATGCTTCAATCAAAATTCCACTTCACTTCCAGAGATACTTAGGTATAAATACTGACAAGAAGTTGCTTTTTATAGGTATAGATAGAGACACTCTCATGTAACTCATTTTTTTCCAATTTTAAGCCTTTCTTTAGTTCTTAGATATTTTTCCAACAAAAATTATGGAATTCCAAAGATCTTTAAGACTTTAATTTTTATCGTATTGTATTATAAGCATAAAAGTGGAAACTCCACCGATTAGGTCATAAGACAAAGATCAATATATTACGGATTTAGAATACAATAATACACTTTATTTTTACTCTTTTAATTACCTATAAGTTTGAGTATATTTAGAAACAACTAGTTTTTTGAGACAATCTAAATTTATAGATCTTTAGTAAAAAACTTAACCAGCACATTGATGATATACACTAAATTAGTATCATAACCCCCAAGTAATTCCAGCAAATGATTTGCCCGTGTTATATGGTAAATTACGACCTGATTCCGAACATCTTTCTGTCCCACCATTGACGTTTTGGTTGCGCAAATCTTTAGTAATACAATCATCTTTTTTATTGCACTTATGCAACATCACATTCAATCTAAATGCCATAAAAATAAACAATAGATTTAATCAAATGTTGTGGTAATAATTAATGATTTACATCTAAATTTAGAAAAGCATAAAAGATAATTAATGACTCGTTGTGAATGTTTGTATCAATAAAAGAGCAATTATTTAAGAGCCGAGTTTCATTATTCGATAAAAATGCGCTAAAACAATTAACCCGTCCCGATTGGTTTGGTATAGAGGTATATTATCGATGCAGAAACGAAATTAAATTAAATCCCAAATCTCTGTCTATATAAATTTGAAACGTAAACGAGCGATGCGTAATCTTTCTAAGCGCTGGGAATGTGTATGTTATGTATGTGGAAACGCGCATCGATACAAAATTTATGTGCTTTGTCTATTAATATGTACAAGATAAGCTCACAAGAGTATAGAGATATAGAGGTCCACATCAAATTAAAAATAATTAAAATACGGCAACAATTTTGTCGATTAGATTCAACCGGTTCTATAAATTTCCATAACTTTGGCCATTGGCAGCTCAATGACAAATTCGTTTTTTTTTTCACCAGAATCGCAGCGTAAAACAAGGAAACCATTGTATGTATGTAATAATAATTCATTCCATATTGTGCAATTTATCATTCCTCACTTCATGCCATTAGAAACAGGCGATATAGTTTTATTCGTATATACCCACTTTATTTTTATATCTATACGTAAGAATAATAAATTATTAATAAAGGAAATGTTTATTTTTGTGAGAACTGAACATGTGACTGTCAGTAAACTTTTTCATAAACTATCATCATCATACGTGAAGACTTACTTGTACAATTTTTTTTATACCTAGTAGTAAAATATGCACGAGTGGGTTTGGTATAATTTATCGAATTTATGATTGAATATCGAAATGTGTAGTGGAATTCATTAATTTAAATATGAATTGTATGTGTGTATATATAAACGTAATTATGATTGCAAGTGCAATTAGATTTGCGTTTTCTCATTTTGCAAAATAATTTGTAATGCAACAATTATAAATTCAGACACGTAAAAATATAATTATGTGTATATGTATGTATGTTATGTTATGTTATGTTGGAATTGTAAATTAATTGCAATATTGATAATTAATTTTTAATTTGTTTTTACGTATGTTTAATAAACAAAAGAAGCATAATTGAATTTATAATCAGGCTCAAATTTGAATATGTTTATGATTTAATAAAGATTGTTAAATTAGCCATTTAAAATATTAAAATATTTTTAATAAGGCGACTTATTAACATATATAATTTTAGCCGGTTTTGGTGTTAAATTTACAAGAAACTTCTCACCTTACAGATATCTCTAATTATTGCTTTAATGTCATAAAAATTGCTTCAATCTTTTGAAACTTCAGCAGCTTCAAAATGTAAGTAAGTTCTTGGAATAGTAAAAATCTAAATTTGTTAATTCGTAAATTATTGTCGATTCATAATGAAAGCGTTGTGTTTATTTGTATACAATCATTAAAATAAATTTCACGGTGTAATTTAATCTTCACGATAGAACCTAATTAGAGCTAAGACTGTAATTAGTCGTTAGCTATTTATACTAAATAAAGCATAAACATAGCAAGCACACCAAGAAGAATAAAAAAGTTGCAGGATAATCAACAAACAATTTGATGGAATTCTTGCATATGAGTAAGTATATCAAATAGATTTACTTAAATATTGGTCGATAGATAAACCAAGGAGATTTATTTGCTTAGAAACAAATCGAGAAAAAAGGATAAATCTATTAGTAATTAGATAATCAGCACATTTAGTGTATGCAATAAATTTTTCGCTTCTAAGTGCTTTTTATTCCATTTTAAATTGCACTTTATAATTTCAATTCAATTCAGAGGTAAGTAATCAGCGTTTTCAATAGACTGTATAAGAATATATTAATGCAGTCAGAGGTAGTCTTAACGTGGGTCGAAGTCAAGACGTGCTAAATTTAAGCCAAAAAAAAGTTATAATGAAAATCAACAACACCAGTCTGATGCAAATGACTCACGATTGCTCCCTATGCGGATATAAGACTTACTATTTCATTCAGGATTTGATTTAGAAGTAAAAGAATCGATGCTTGGCACTTACCTAGAACAAAACAAAACATTGTATTAGAAAAGTATTAAATATAAAGAATTGTTGCATGGACATAAATTAAATATATTTAGTTAAATAGTTTTTACTGCTCGCTGGATACACCAAGGAAATTTATTTGCTTAAAAACCAATTGAAAAAAAAGGATAAATCTAATTAATAATTAGAGTCTTAGCTCTACTACTAAATAACTACTACTAAATAACGCATAAACATACTAAAAACAACAACAAGGCAAAAGATTCCAGAATAATCAACAAACAATTTGATGAAATTTCTACATACACAAAAATATCACATTACATTTGGTTAAATATTTTTAATTGGTCGATAGATTCACAATGCAGCGGAGATTTATTTGCTTAGAAACCAATCGAGAAGAGAAAAAAAAGGATAAATCTAATTAATATTTTCCCACAAAAAGCGTATAGATATAAAGTCGGTTCCACCTTCTAATAATAATAATAATGATAGGCGATGCTGCAGCAGCGAGCATCAGCAGCGCGACCCGCCGACCGTTTGTGTACCGCGCGCTAAACTTAAAACAAAGTCTTGGTTATTTAAATGTATTACATTAATGCCCTCATTTCTAATTAAGGGCTGGACTGA
>JARJDW010019940.1:0-14283 GCA_030264715.1 Adinopsis sp. GC000173
ACGACATCTAAAAGAGAGAAACGCAAACTTTATTGTTACCTGCGTGAATAATATAAAATTAGAATTAATAACTTGAATTAAACAATATCTTGCAGTGGAACCATAGGGGAAAGTGTGATCAGTGTGATTAGTGGACGCTATTGCTATGATTACATTTCTATGCTACTTTTCATATGGATTCAAAATTTATATCGTTTGTTTCTAACATAGCGTTAACAGTTCGCTGGAGACAGTTTGACTTGGTGTCCGATAAATATTGGAGTATGTGAATAAGCCCTTACTTAGATAAACAATGGTGTTATGATGAAAGTAATATCATTATCACCTTCAATTTCGAAGGGTGGGAATGATAATATTCGTCATGTTTAAGTTTTCCTCAACGACATCGCAAAGAAAGCAACTTAAACTGTATTCGTACCTATGTTTACAAATATAAAATTTTAGGTAATAAGAGCTCATTCACAAACTCCTACAATGGGCCTGCTTGACTTTACCGCTATGATTCTTTGTTCTCTTACTATTTATCCTATTTCTATGTTATTCTTGGCATGGATTAAAACTTTATTGCGTTTATTTCTATCAGAGCGATATCGTTCGTTGAAAACAATTACTTTTTACTTGTTCGAGCTGTTAAATAAAGTGATACCTTGAGATACAAGTTAAATTCGTTCTATGAGCAGCCTCGTAACTCAATCCAGAACACTAATCGTATTGTACTGTATTGGCATCATATGTGAACAAGCCCCTTACTCAGCCAAACAATAGTATTATGATGAAAATAATGTCATTAAAGCCTTGCGTTTCGAATGATTGAAATGATAATATGCGTGGAGGCACAACATCTAAAAGAGAGCAATTTAAATATAAAATCGTAATCATCGTAACTAATAAGTTTTCTTACTTTTTATTACCTTGCAAATTCATTTCTATTACCGCTATTACTTTTTACTTGTTGAATCCGATAAATATATAAAAACAGTAGTACCTAGAGATGTTTAATTCGTCCCATAAACGATCTCGTACTCAATCCACTTCGGTTCCCAAATAGAATGGTAGCTCGTACCTTAAAAACCTAATATCTAGAAGTTCCACTGTATGCAAATGAGTTTTCCTAACTAGGATACAATAAAAACAATGGTGTTGTGATCAAATTAAAGTAATGTCATTCATCAATTAATTAAAATCGCAAAGCACACGTTGGTTTTGCTGCTAGGAACGCCCTCTGTAAGTTGACGTGCGGGACGTCAACGGTTTGTTTGACTTAGTTCGGCCATGGCTTCACAGATGGTCTGGCATGGGCTAACTGGACGATAAATTTTGAAGTCAACGCAATAACATAACCTATTCTTATATTCATCGGTTTTTATGGCACAAAATTACTGCACAAATCAATATGTTTGGTAAGATTTTTACATACCATCGGCCTCACATACTGGCGCGCACGATCAGCCTGAAGCAGCGCGAAGATCTTCAATATATTATCAATAAACATAAATTCGAAGAGAATTGGGATGCGATACGCTATGACATTCTACAAACCAGCAAGCAGATCAATCCGTTGAATATCGATGCGGTGCTGCTCGACTCGTGCATCTTTGAGAAGAACTTTCAGCTTGGGATGAGCTACATCAATTATCTCAATTCGCGCAAGAATCCTCTTAATCTTGCGGTGAAATCGAAGATGCTGCGCATCTACGCGGAGGTATTCAGGAACAATCTCACCGATGAGTCGGAAAAGAAAATTCTTGACTTGTACGTATAATTATTATATATATTATCAATCGCATTAATGACAATTAATCAAAAATTCAAGGTACAACGATGTAAAGAGTGAATATAAAGTGTTAGATGTGATGACGAGCGAGAACGCGATTAAGGCGCTCTCGCTAACGAAACAGTGGAAGGAATGCCTGACGAATATAAACGAGATGAAAATCACATCGAATCCATCGCAGCAGAGTTATAATAGCGTTATCATTGCGGCGTTCAAAAATAAGGAGTACGAAACCGGTTGGAGGTTGTTGACGGAAATGATTGGTAAAATATTATGCTTTTTCTTACATCTCGCTACTTCCGAACAAAAAAAAAAGAGTATAAATTAATAATTTGAATGTTGGTAGAAGCCTTAAAAGAATATGATTTATGTAAATTTTAATAGTTTATATCAGTGTTTCCTAACTGCTGCTCCTTGGACCGGTGATACCACGATATAAAACGTTAATTTTGTTTTTATTGTCTTTTTTCATGTATTTGCTTTATAAAATCTTATAGCCATATTGGTATTAATTATACATAGACTATTACTAGTGGTCCTCAACCTATTACCGCTCCGCGAATACTATAAAGCTGAAAAACCCTGATGTATATTACTTTTTGAAATTTCTCTTTCCTAAAAATTTTCTAATTTCCATGTTTTGGCAGAAGCTTAAATTTACTCTATTCTATCGTCTTAAAACAAAAATGGTAGAGTAGTTTTCGAAAAATGAAATGAAGCTTTCTACCAAGATTGAACTTGCTCTAAAGATGTAGTGAGACCTCTTTTTCACTGTCCTTGGAATCAATAATATTGACACAACACTAAAAATAAAAAAAGACTATGCAGGAGTACGATATAATTCACTACCAAAGTAAACTTAAGGCCAAAATTTCTTATAAGTAAATATTTGACTTAATGTAGATACGTTTAAGTTAAGTCGTTTACTGTTTTTAAAAAATCATATATTTTATTGTAGCAAATAATCGGATGCCATGCGAAAAGATTTATCAAGCATATATAGAGACGGTGAAACAGTTTGAACGTAGCCACTTCCTGAAGCGCATGCACAAACTGTTTCAATTCTTTAGCGTACACGATATTATGCCCACTGGGGATACGATTAGGATGCTAATGACCACGATGATTGAAAACTACAAGATGCACACAAAGTTCAATCCGGTGGTTTCCATCTATCACGAGTAAGTAATAATGGTCTGTGAGACTGTCACAAAAGGGAAGTAGAATTTCGCGAACAGTTTGAAATGTAAATAAAACAACAAAAAGTAACAAAAAAAGCTTGAAAAACGGGGAGAAAATGAAAAATATTGCAAAAGCAGCAAAAACCACACGAAACAATCGTAAAAAAGGCTAAAAAGCAGCAAATAAATACAGTGCTTTAAAATTAACTAGAGAACGTCGGGAATTTATCAGATAGGAGAAATTTTCTATATAAATTGATTTTTTGTCTAGTTTTTGTTTTTTTGAAACAATATCTACTTCTTCCCTTTTGTAGCGGACGCATTATTGATTAATTAGTAAATTAATGGTGCAATGTGTTGTTGTAGTGGTGTGTGTTCACACTGCGATCTCCAATTGGATACATGTAAGGTATCCCTTACTGATTTCACTAAAATGCGCAACGCATTTTTGAACCGCGTACTAATCGGTAAGGACATCTTTCGCAATTCGACGCCCGTTGAGTACGAAAAATTTAAGGCGTTCCTCAACAATCAGACCAAGTACGATGTAGTGATTGATGGTTTGAACGTTGCGTACTCGGCCGGCACGAAACTAGGTATTCACCATCAAGCGAGTATGCTTGCCGCCGTCGTTAAGTATTTTGTGCAGAAGGGTAAAAAGGTGCTGGTGCTGGGTCGTGCACATATGCACCGTTGGCCGTCGAAGCACATGTCCTACATCACATACAATGCGGACACGTTCTTCGCCGACGACATATCGGAGGACGATCCCTTCCTCCTTTATTGTGCCTTAAATTCCGGCTATGATACGATTGTGGTGACGCGCGACATGATGCGAAATCATTTGTACTTACTTAAGGACGTTGATCATAAGCGCACATTTAATCGATGGTTCTCACAGGCTCAATATTATCTCTCACATATTGATCAACGCGGACGGGTCATTTTTAGAGTAAGTTTTAATAATTCGTTATTTGAGGGTATAAATGTAACAAAATTTTTATTTTTTAGTATCCCTTGCCATATTATCAATCGGCTCAACAATCAGGTGAGCATTGGCATATCCCTTATCAAGATAACAAAGCTGATGCGATTAAATGGTTATGTATAAAAATGTAAAGCCGTCAATAAAATTTTTGTTATTAATAAATAGATCAAAGTTAGTTATAATCAGTTGGAAATAAATTTTTTTTAAATTCTGGTAGTTAAAATGGCACTTCCAGTTTACTGTTATGAAGGTGAGTACACTAAAACTAACAATATATACTCTTTGGAAACGTAAGAGAACCATAAACCGCAGTATAACGAATAAAACTCTTAAAACTGACAAGTTAGTGCCGACTTTTGAATTTGTCATCCAAAGGTTTGTCAATTATCGACATTATTGTTGACGTGAAGTTAGGCGCAAATAGAAAATGGCCTTTTTATAAATTAAAAGTAAAAGAATGTTTAGCTACTTCATCAATCAATATTATGTTCATCACCTGTTACAATTTCATCTCAATACATTTAATTTTTTTAAAATTTTTCATAATTTAACAGATAATAAAGAGATCTAACATTGTTTATGGTTTTCTTGTTATATTTTTTATATAGTTGCGTTAATCCATATCGATTTGCTTTAAAGATCTGCGTAGGCCGTTGAACAGGAAGAAGATCGGCGAATGCAATCCGCGCATCGAGGAGCTGGCACAACCGAAACGATGGCGTTTACTCGGCACATACAAGAGCTTCGCTTACCTGCTGGAGCCGACGCGCATGCAAGCGATGAAGGAACGCGTTCAGGAGCTATTTAGCATGTCACCGGAGTAATAAACTACACCCCCAATCAATACACACTAAAATCATTAATTTAAATGATCAAATTTAGAGAGACTGAGCTGTACTTTAGTACGCTGCGCTTGAAAAAGCCAAAGCGGATCGACTACAAGACGCTCCGGCTGAAGATGCGCCGCGAAAAAATGCAGGCGCGCAAAGAAGCATATAGACTGTTTCATCGTCTACTGAAGAAGGCGATGAAGTACGCGTATAAACATGCATCGCCGCTGCTGGTCACGCCGATGCTGCGTATCATGTCCGATCACGTGCTGGAGATTTTGGCCGAACTGCATAAAGTACATCTACCGAAACGTTCCGATCCTGGTAAAAATAATCAATTTACTTCCTCCCACACTACCATCTTACACTAATTTAATAATAATTTAAAGACAATTTATCGCAATTTTTGATTTCGATCGCCGATTGGACGGCGATCCTCGTCGCCAACATCTACTATGAGATTGAAGTCGCCGAGCGTGATGAGATCGCCGAAAATGAGAAGCTGAACAAGCTGAAATCGATCACATCGACGCAGCAAACTGAAACGGAGAAGGCGACGACGATGTATAGTGATCGCGGTGAGGCTGCTGAAGACGAAGAGGAGGAAGGCGAAGGAATCGAAGTTGTTTCAACCGTTCCTGATACAGAGCTGGAAAATATCATAGCTGAAATGCCCGATGAAGAATAAATTACTAAACATTTGTTCGGTTTTTTTAACGAGTTTTAAAATTAAATGACGTATATTAATTTTTACTAAAAAATTAAGTTTACAATGTGATTTGATGCGTTTTATTATGATTAAAGTGCTGTCTCGCCGTAGCGTCGACGCGTTGATGGCAGCGGCTCGGCAAACTGCTGACTGTTTTTGATGATGCTTAGCCCGATTCGGCTGATTGATTCCTGGTACTCGGAACGCCCGGTCAGCGGTTTATTATACGAATTTAAATTGTACGGCGCTAAAAAGTGATTATAAAATTTATGTGCGAGGTAGTCAACTATAAAAATACTTATGGAGAAGGTGACTTTGGCACATGGTTCAATCATCGGTCGCGGGAACGTTGAGAATCTGAAATTTAATGGATCCCTATACGCTTGTCCGATATCGGAACTTTGTGCCTTGACTGGAACTCCTACAGGTGACTCAATTGCTGGCATGAGTTTGCGATACTGTGTAATATTAATTCCTAAACAAATCAAAGAAAAACATAATTAATACAAATTTTTATATTAGATTTATTAATGAAAGACAGTTGCCGATCAATTGACATGATTTCTGTGTAATGTAATATTGTTTTCAGCACTTAAAGAATGAGAATTTAACATATTTATTATTTACACGTGAATGAAGCACATCCATAAGTGTAATTAATATTATGAATGTCTTCATATTATTTTCAGTGCCAGGTCAAATAAGATAACTGTCTAGGACCCGAAATTTAAAGGAGGCTCGGATTCCGAGTATATTTGTCTAATATCACCTATTATTGCCTCTTTTAGGATCTTTACTTCTTAGATAACAACTCAAGGAGACAGTGAAAGAAAACATTAGAATTTTGATACTTAATACGTTAAAGGACCCAATATTTTCCTTTTTTAAAGGTTCATACACATTTTGTTACTGAACAAAATCAATGGTTATCAGTTAATCGGCAACTATCTTGGAATAAATAAATCTAGATTTGTTTTTGATTACCTCGCTTAATGAAGTCGATTTGATACGTCGTCTTCAATTTATCATCGTCCGTGTCGCATGGATGATCCAAGATTTCATTCGACAGTGTTGCGATCTATATAGTGTAATACATTTTGATACCAATTTGTTGCTTGAATCTGCATTGTTTTATTTTATTACCTGCTCATTGAGTTTGATTAACTCATGGTGCAGCTGCTTCTCCTTCTCCGCTAGCTTTTCGTACCGCTTCAGCTGCGGATCGTAAACGTGCGCATCGCAATGGCAGTACGGCTCGCTCAGCGTCGCCACAAAAAAGTTGAGCGGCTTAATTTTCACCGGTGGCTGTGACGGTCTACAATAATTTGAAACTAGTTAATTAATATCTACATATATTTGGTAAATACACACTTTAGCATCAGCGGCTTCGGATACGGCCATAGAAAGTCCTTCTTCTGCACCGTGGCGTAGTAGTCGCGTATCTCCGTCATGGTAGCACTTTAAATTTCTAAAAAAAACAATTAACAATAATTTTGCCCCAAAATAAACATAGAATGAAGAATTTCGGTGATTTTTTTAGTTAATGCGCAAACATTTAAACTTTGTTGCTAGATAATTTGGACTGTACCGGATCATACATTTTACCAATGCGCGTAGAATCAAAAACAAAATGTAATTTTCAATAATCCTTGACATCAAATTCATTTTGATGTATCCAAGTGTGGCGTCACTAGATAAATAACGTCGAGGTCGACACGTTGATTTTTGCTACTATCACTATTTGCTACTACATTCACTGCGGTCTAAACAAGTTTCTTACTAAAGGAGTAATAACTACCATTGAGTAAGGATGAAAAGATAGTTAAACAGAATAGAAAATACAAATGTTTACTTGAAGCAATATAATCTATGCAAGATAAATAAATTATACAATAGTAATATGTGACTATACCATTTAGTACAAAAGTAGGATAGGTGGACAGGAAATATAGATAAAGATTAAGGATGTCTACTGCCCATTTCAGGATGTCTGGTGCTCATTTAAGGGTGTCTGGTGTTTTCATTTAAGGATGACTGGTGCTCATTGGTGTTCAATATAGAAAGCCAGGAAAAGCATTTTTTGAGCTGTACGAAATCTATATGCCAACTCTTGAAAGCACGGAGAGATCTTTTTGAGATAATTTATAACATCTTTAAAATAAGCTCTACTTGGACTCATCAATCAATTAAAGGACTTTAAGACATCTTCACCTCCGGTAAGGAAACAATTTGCGTTTTACCTTAAATCCTGCTGAAAAGCGGGGTGTAACGAACGTTTAAGCTGTGATGGAAATTAGTAAACAGAGAGTAGAGCTTTTCAATTTTTATTTTAGTTTGCAACTACATTCAATTATCGTCGCCGCACGTGCCTTCCCGTAGAACGGGAACCATGCGCGTGGGTACGGTCCTGTCTGATTATATGTCCCCAGTTTTCCGTTTGTTCATCAAACTTCACATCTTTCATTTGCTCGCTGAACGGGTTCCATGCATCAATTGCATTACCTATAAAAAGGCAGTAAATGTAAATTAGTGGTAGAATGGTTAACAATATGTTTACGTATGATTTTCCATTTTAATAGTGTCGTTTTATCCATATAGCTGACACTAAGCCAACGTACATTCACCGACATGTTCCAAAAGCAGCTTCTACGCCATGGCTTTTTGTTTTTATGGATAAAACGGCACTATAACATAGACTCTAACTAACAAATAGATAATTCAACAACAACCATTAATTCAAACACCACAATATAAATTTATTGCTTAAATCTATTTCGATGATTGATTGTTATATAAAGATATTAAGGAAGGAAGTTAAAAAAGGTGCGATGCCTCTCTTAATACATCTTTGACTTGGTCTTAGCCTTTCGATAATGGATTTTATCCCTAATGATAAGTTCGCCCAATTTGCTGATCGCGTCTTGATACTCCGTCGGGCCCATTCCCACCGCGCCGGCAATATTCGCGCTTCCTTGCCCCTGTCCAAAGCCCATACCCATGCTACCCATACCACCGGTCGCACCGCCACCGCCCAATCCAGTTATTGCACCCGGACCACCTAGTAATATGCAGTGCTCATTCAAAAATTTATACGCAAATCTAAGTAAGTACATCTATTAGAGCTACCGGCACGTAAGATCAACATCTTCCGGACTTGCACAGTCATGTCGGAAGTCGAATTGGGCATGTAATGGTGTGCGTTTTTAAGACGATTTAAGCCTTATAATATCTAAATACCCTTTTATATATTCAATTAAATTGCCGGAATTACTCTCTGTTAACCCACCTGTACGTTTATGGCAATGGCGATATTTTTTAGACGTCCGGTATGTTGATCTTACGTACCGTTTACTCTAATTTAGTCTACATACCGCATTTTTCAGCACCAAACGGTCTGAATTTCGATATGATGGCCGGTCGGAATGCGAGCGCTTTTTGGTTCGGCCTACATGGATCACCGGGTAGGCGAACCGGTTCGGGGCATGGTGACACACCCGAAACGCCAGCCGCTCGCAATAATTCATCATACGGTGCACTTGGATACTCATCTAAGAATAATTACTGAACATTATAAAGCGATTATATAGTCAAGAAATAGATATAGCGATAAATTGATTCAGCACAATCGTTATTCCATCATGCAATACATGTCGAAGCACCTCAAGCCTATTGTGTGTTTTATAACAGGAAAATGATCGAGATGGGTTACGTTTTTGGTATATCTACTTCTCGACTATAGTAAGTTTACTGCTGAATATACTTAGGTGGCAGAAGTCAACCTCATACGTAGTACGTAGCCGATCCCTATTAATTCTAGTGATAATATCGTCGGGCGATGCCGTCCGCAGCACCTCGTACAAAAATGGATATTTCAGCTTCAGCTTCTCGAGAAACACGTTCGGTTGATTGAAGCGTTGCGTTTCGTTCTCCGGCGGTGGACCGACGCGCGCCGGATACAAACGTGGATCCATCAGCGGCGCATTCGGACCGAGCTTCTGAAACTTATCCTGCTCGTAGACATTGGGTCCCAGCAGTTTGGCGCGCTGCTCCGAGCTCCTCGGCGCGCACTTGCACACGCACATCTCGCCGGTAGCTTGGCGTTCGGCGCTCGGCGTATCCTGTTGCGGCCTAACAAAATTTCCCTCATTCATATACGTTTGGAAAACGTGTATTACTAAAAATGTGCATGGGAATTCTCATCCCAACAACTTCCATTAAATTGGAACTGAATATAAATTAGTTCAACTATGATTATCCTCACTAACTTCATTCTGTCCCCCTAATTCAGACAATTTACAAACTATAGAATAATACAGTTTGGACCCTCTTTTCCAACTAGGGTATTGCGGCACTGATTCAGAATTAAAAATCCACAAGTTGGTGTGACAAAAACGGACACAAATGATGTGTTTGAAACTAAATATCTAATCTCATCCCCAACAACTGCCGAATCTTTCTTGTTTGATTAAAAAAATATCAGGAATGCGCAATTAGACAAAAAACCTAGAGAGAACATTGATCACATTGATTGATTACTTACTTTAAGCCGAAGATGCGGACGTAGGGCCATAGAAAGTCCTTTCTATACGTAGTTACAAACTGATCCATTACCAAAAATTTGTTAGCATCATAAAATAATCATTACGTAAAATAAATTTGATGTTTAAAAACGTAAAATTTAATTAGAGTTACTTTGGCAACTTGGCATGGTTTTTGATTGTTGAATTTAAATTTGTGTACTACCAACTTGATGCGATTAAAAAATTATGCTCATATTGGTAAGCGGTAATGAAATGTAACCATCTTCATGTGTTATTAATGACATAGTTGACATTGTTGAGGTAGTAAGTATGTAATCAACTTCGCGTGATAAATATTTATAAAAATAGTTAGAAAAAGTAATAGATTTGTTTGTTACACTGACGTAACTTAATGACTAGATTAATAAACTAAGTAATAATGGGCTGTTGTTATAGTTTCTTCTGTAAGGATGATAATTCGTCGCAGGTAAATAATGAAAAAAAATCATGTGTGAACAAAAACATTGTGATGTTGCATTGCAGAACGGCGAGCCGAATGAAAGAACGCACTTGCTGGTCGACCCCGTATCGAATAACACAATAAACATTCAGCGACACAATAGGTATAGTTAATCATTACGAATTGATAAATGCTAACTATTACTCTTGATTGCAGTGAGGATTATCTAAGTCACGATTCGAATGCGTTGCCGAAAAAGACTGACGAACAATCGGCGTTAAATAGGATTTTACAAGAAACTGCAACGTAATGATTCATTATTTCACATTTAATCGACGATTAACATGTTATTTTTACATTGCAGAAATGTAATCGATGTTGCAGCATTAGACTCACATAACCTCCAACAGCATGAATACCTGGAACGGATGAAGATTTACAATTTGCGCATGCAGCAAGTCTGTTTGTCGAATAAGATCGCGCATAAGAACAAGATGATGCTGTTGCAGGATATTCCATCGGTGGATAAGGTGTTAAACACGCAGCCAATTAGCTCCGAGGATTACAATTTTGTAAGTATTTATAGAATCGTATCACCGCATAACGAGTAAAACAAATTCATTCATTTAAAAAATATAACGAAATCTGTAGGCTTTCTAAAGGGAAATAGTTAAAACAGGATTTTGTCAGGAATTTCACTGAAATACGTGAATTAAAGGTTATTATGCCATTAGTTTCCAATATTTGAGAAGGACAACTCGATTCAATAAAGCCTAAAAAGACAAAGCATAGTTGTATAAGAGCATTATAGTTATTGTAACACAGCATAATAGCATTCTGCTAATAGATTTCATAGTTAATAAAGGTAAATACTGGATAGAATGTTGCAAAACGTACATTTAGTAGCAGCTTGGTAAGTAGTTTTAGAAAGAATTATGCTTGTTTTGTGCGGGATTCATGAGTATAACTTGATTAAATTTGATTGTTACATTGTTCTGTTTGTTAATAGATAACGTCAATATTATCAAAGGCGTCGGTGGCAATAAACGAGATTAAGGTGGAACATAAAGAGGATCTGGTGGTACCATTTCGTATACCTTAAACAACTAGCTGAAACGATGATATATTGCAAATTGTTTACCATATTAAAATATCTGTTTATAATATCCATTCATATTTTTCTATTATCAACAAAGTGCGCTGATGATGATTCAACGCGGTAGTAGTAAAGAGTATTTTGTTGGAATGTCTTTTTCGCTACTGTGTAAGTAATCGATGAAATGTAAATATTTACTTTTGATTAGTTTAAATACTGTTATAATTTTTGTAATTCTATCAATGATAAAAATGAAATTAATCATAGGCATGAACCTTACACCATTACTTTTGTCTTTTCCGCTTTTCTGTTTAATTAATGTAAATATTATAATAATAATTGTAGAAATCTTTTTGACAATTTTATATATTAAATATCAAAGCCATTAAAATATTAAGTTAAAATTATATAGTCTATATTTACACGGTTACGGTTTATGCGTTGAATTGCTGTTGTTGTTGATGACATGTAGCGTTCGCACGAAGGTGGCAGGCGGTACATGGAAAAAGTACAGCATAAATCCAGCCGCCAGCAACAAATGCAGACAGAGTATCCCTAAGCTGAGGACGATTTTGTGTCGCGATGCGTTCAAAGACGATAGCAAAGAGAGTAGTAGTACCGTTCCGGAGAGGAAAGCCGCTATCAGCACCAGAATCCACTGCAGCCATTCCACTTGAATCGTCCACAAGATCGAGGACGGAATGTATACGAATAATGAATAGCCATATATGCAAATTAGCTCCAATGCTTTCGGTCGTGGCTCCGAATATTCATCGACCTCGCCGGGTGACGACCATTTTATCAACCCCCAAATACCCAATGGCACCAAAGTTATGTACAAGAATATTGCAGTAGCCGTATATGATACTAAGTGAAAGTCATACTTCCAGTGATAGTGCGGGTTGGCATGTTGTAGATAATTAGCTATATTCCCGCTGATTGCTATCGTGAATACTAGTGTAATTGATATCCAAAACGGTCCATACAAATCGGGCTTCGTCTTGATTTCGGCACGTAGCGAACGATTTCGCATAGGAAACATTGAACCAATGATTCGTGACACAACATCCTTGGTATCCACATCGAAATACTTCTGGAAGTACTCTATGCTCCATAGTGATTTATTCGTACCTCCTAAAATGTTACTGTATTAACCTTGGACGTATATCATGGGTATTATTACCTAAATCAGTGTCGTCTAGTTTCGGTACATCACCATCACCACCCGTATAATCCTCGAATTTGATTGACGTTGTTGTGGCTGTGGACGGTGGAACGTCGACTTTAATTTCGGCACCAGCGAATGGATCTAAGCCGCTCGTCGACGAATGTGTGGTGGGAAAATCATGGAATGATAGTAGCTCCTCGGTGGGCACCTCCTTAAGCTCTGTCATCGTGTATTTCGTCCAGATAATAGATTATTTATCGATTTTCCACCACACAATCAAAAAAACATTGAAACGTCACTTTTATGTGGCAAGTTTGAACACACGCATGAAGTTAGTTGGGAATCTAGGGAAAACCTGGTTTTGTCAATTTTTCGGTATTTTGATCTTCTTGATTCCCATATAACGTAGGTCGAAATAATCTATTTCCTTCTAACACATTTAAACTAATACCATATTAGATCTATCTCCGTCCAACACATTACATCTAATAAGTGAGTGTGATGGGTACCTTGTTATAGGCAACTTAATATACAATTTAAAATGTATAAATAACTTACTTTGTTTACGCGAAAAAGCAATCAAGAAGATGTATCAATTTTGTACTCAGTCGTTAATTAGGTAAGCCTAATCCTGGAAATGAAACAAAAAGACATCGTTTTAACAAGCAGAATGTAAGTGTATTCAATCAAATATGCATTAATAATAATAGATTTTGTTGCAAGTGTGCAATCGCTTTCGAGTGTCGAATGCGACACACATGTGTGTTTGTTGCTTAAGGATGCATGAGGATGTGACAACCGACTGCTGAAGGGATACTTGTCGGGAATTGAAAGAGCTGAAAGGATTGCATCGTGTTAAGCTGATTAATGCTCGTCGGCCACATATCAAAGATGTGGATTCATCGTATTCACCGCAGCGTTTTGAGGGCATGTACAAGATAAAGATTTCGCTGCACTCGCCGGGGAAATACGCGGATCAAAGCACATTTAAGCAGGTGAATACAATTAGAATAGCAAAGAAAAACAAATGGATTTGACATGCACATGCATTAAGCAAACGTATTAATTATGTATTTGTTTAATTGTTATTTGGCGATTTGTTGTTTACTGATAGATTATTTTTTATCAAATAGTAGAATAACTGTACTTTCAATTATGCATTTATTTTGATTCGTTTCCATTGCACCAATTTTTAAATGTAAGATGATTGTAGACTGTACCATGGGAGCATGTTAGTTCGTGTTGTGTGTGTGAGGACCGAGTGCCTCGACTTGCGCGTGGACACAGAGTCAGAGTGTATGCATTGTATGAAAGGTTCAACCCATGGCTGTAAGTGCATTAGGCCTCTTGGGGATAGCACTTTAAAAAAAACGCGCCTACGTTGCTGTACCTCGTAATGGGTGGTGTGGAAAACAGCAGCTACATTAGCAGATTCATTCCATTTTTAAAATGCGCACCATTCATTCGGTAGCGGAGGCTATTGCTTTTTTAGTGATGAAGCCCATTTTCATTCGTGTGGAACCGTCAACAAACAAATTGAAGAAAATGAAGTCGCAG
>JARJDW010019942.1:0-12381 GCA_030264715.1 Adinopsis sp. GC000173
AAAAGAAGGAGAAGAAGAAGAGAAAAAAATCAATGTTTAATTTAGCAAACTCGCCATCTACACCATCGACTATAATATATTTTGTATGTGCAATATCGATTTCGTATTAATTTTATTGCGCAACGGATACGGTATAGTGTATATACAACATTCTCGAGAGTTACTTAACGGGATTGATAAGTGTGCGTTTCCCTAAAATCATGGATCGTTTCCACCACACTATTTGAAGTATAATGTTTCAATACACCGCAAATTCGGGGTTTTACAACACCGTTGAAATATTTAATTTTAAACTGAGATTAGAGATGCGTTAATCTAAAATTAAAAATTAGGAATTCGCATTAATAGAAATTAAATCAAAATAATAATTTTTAGGTCAAAATATACCATTCCTTCCTTAAACCTGGTTTTAGTTAATAGTTAGTTTTTGGTTGTTAATATTAAACTTAGTTTTAACTATTTAAATTGCTTAACAAGCGAAAACAAATATAGTTTAATATTAATCTAAGTTTATCAACTAATTAAACTGAGTTTTACAAAGTCTAACCGCAACATTGTTTGACAAATTGCATCCAATTAATCATTCATCCAGATAACGTATCCTTGCTTTTTATAATATGAAAGTGAAGTTGTAATTAATCGCCGTTTACCACAACAACTACACACGATATGTCTGCGCGCGCGAGTACAGTGGTGTAAGTATATCTATGTGTAATATATTATATAAAAAATAAACAACAACAACAACAACAACCAACCGAAACTAATCTGTTTTGCAGCAGAGCAAATTAAATCGATCTGTTTACATTACAAAACAATTGAAAACGATCTCATTTATCGAATTTCGTTTTGCTGATGATAAAATCGAATACAATTGGAATAAATTCATAGAATTTCTATCGTTTTAATTCCAGATTGCTATAGCCAAATTATATTTTTTGTAATTTGATCATAATTCATAAAAATAAAATAAAACAGAAGCAAAAAATGTGAAAAACAAAAAATATGGGGACAGAAAGTGCAAAAAGTGAATTTATCATAAGGCATGAAACTCTTCAGACTAGCCTCGTATATTAACCCCTTCGTAAAAACACATACAACGCATTGTTCCAGCGCACGCTAATTATCAATGCACATCAATGCATCGTCGACCAGAAAGAAAGCAGCGATGATGCAAGAAAGGAAGTTTTGTTCAAGTGCTGTCTGAATTTCGAACGCCGCCAACTTCAGCTAATTGAAAAACTAGGGGTGATGGTGATGATGGCTAATTAAAAAAACATGAAGTATATGTACATGTCAACAGAATCTACGCATCTTGCTCTACGCATCTAAAGCGAAAAAAAAAACCAATTTACCTGTCCGATGAAATTAAGGTACTTTTATTTCGCTTGGATGTTTTTTGCCTGCATTGAAAAAAGCGCGCGTTTGAATATTAATGATTCATTTTATTTTTTTGCCCGTGCGCGAGTTAAAACAATTATAAATATTCATGTAATATAATTTTTATCCAAAGGTTAAATGTACGGGGGTTGTTTGGAAAGTAAATTCTAGCATTTTGTTCAGGTGGTATTGTCGCAGTTGTACGATAAAACAATTATAAATATTTATATATTTGATTGATATGGAATTGATGTTGTAAAACTTTAAGATTCATTGAAAAACACTAAAATTTAGTGAAAATCACAAAAATTCAGTGAAAAAACACTAAAATTCAGTTAAATACATTAAAATTTAGTGAAAACACACTAAAATTTATTAAAAAACACTAAAATTCAGTGAAAAAGCACTAAAATTCATTAAAAACTCTAAAATTTAGTTTAAAACATTAAAATTCAGTGAAAACATATTAAAATTCAGTGAAAAACACTAAAATTCAATGAAAAAATACTAAAATTATTTAGTTACGAAAAGTAAAGTATCATACAAACGAGCATCATCCTATTAAATAACTTTCTGAGCAATCCTCGTATCTATTTATATTTGAACAAATTGCTATCGGGCAACATCGATTCGTGCATCATTATATTATGTGTGCGAGTTAGTTATGAAAAGTGTACATAATACACACACGACGCCGGCGTCGCCGCCGCTGCCGCCGCCTCCAAAGCAGCGAAACGCAATTATTATTTCGGGCTATAAAAATTCCCTCTATTTCATGCATCTTGCTTCCGAATGCAATTAATTTCGTTAAAAACTGTACAATATTCCTGTGTTGTTGTTGTTGGTTGTTGTTGCTTTTTTTGTTTCTCAAAGCGCGCATATCTCGTTACGTAACATTCACTTTACTGTTCGCTTGGTTCTTTTATCATAATAGACAGGACCGTATTCACAAAAATATTCAATATTTAATTTCAGGCCCTAACTTCAAAAACAAATTAATTCCAGCAAGAAAAAATAGTTTTATATTACTTTCTTCGAGTTCGTTGGTCCGTCATCAATAATCCAATCCTGTACATTTTCAAACTATTTTTCCAAAACACTTAATTAACGATTGATTAGCCCTAATTCGAATTCGTGCGTTACGTAACGTTCACTTTACTGTTCGCTTGGTGCTTTTATCATAACAATACAGGACGTATTCACAAATATATTAATAATTTCTTAAATTAATAATCAATTAATAGCGCATATTTAATTTTAGGCCCTAACTTCAAAAACAAATTAATCAAGAAAAAATAGTTTCATATTACTTTCATCGGCTTCTTTGGTCCGTCATCAATAATCCAACCCTGTAGATTTTCAAACCATTTTCCGAAAAACTTAATTAACCATTGATTAGCCTATTTTGAATTCGTCATTGACCGTTTGGAAGCGAACAAATCGAAATTTCGATTACTGCAACATTTAATTGCGTTTCACAAATCCATACACAGTTTATCAAAACACGATGTAGGTATATGTATATGCGAGCAATGTTTTCTACTAGATTGCACATTGTGTGTGTGTGTGTGTGTGTGCCGCTGCGAAACACTGACGAGTGGGTTAGGGGATGCTGGCAAATGAGTTCGTTCGTTCGTTCGAAATGAAAATTACAAACTTTCGATGAATAAAGAATTGTTGTTGTTGTGCGGGTGACAAAAAGTATGTTGACATACATACAATTGCTGGAGGAATGAATTCCGATACGTTATGTATGAACTTTGTCACCAAAAAAACGAAAAAAATAAATTTAGGAAATCATTTTCTTACTTTTTGATACTGGTGTTCGAAAAAGATTGACTTTTGGCATCAATATGAGTTACATAATGCTCACTTTTTGACATTCAAATTCAAATAAATGTATTTTAAAATATTTTACCTTTGCCATAAACTTTTCAGCATTTTTAAGACATGTTATCCAATAATTTCATAAAAAATCAACTATTTTTTGATAGCTGTGGAAAAAATAAGAAAATTTTTACAATGATAAAATTCACTAGAACAGTTGCCAATTGGAGGGTGGATGAGCTTGCAACACACACAATAATAAAGTTAAAACGGTGGTAGTTTAATATCGCGCATTCGATTTTAGCGGTTAATTTAAATCTGGTTGCGAAAATTAGCATTTTAATGGTTTTGATCGATTTTGCGCTTTATTTTTTTCATTATGCCACCCGATTGCTCTCATCATCCCTTTACGTTGCCTCGCCAAGTTATGCGCGGTGTTTTTTCGCTGACATGCGCGCAATTATTGTTGCTAAATTTTGTTGCGGCATTTCATATGTTTAATGCATTGAAAAGCGATTATTATCCATTATTATCCACGTAATTTAACCGAATTGTTGTAGCTACGTCGATGTGATGCGAAATTTGTTCGTGTCTGTGCGGCTTTCAATCAATGCTCGACACAAAAACTAATTACGCGATTATCGGGATTGATTTTAATCTAATTTCGAACGAGTTACATAAAGCTGGTAGAAAAATAACAAAACAATATAATAATACTAAGCGGCTGCATATCCTCAGTTTAAATTGTGTTTGCTGTCTCAAAGTGTAAAATAAATATAAATATTTATCGCAAAACAGGTGGTAAAATAATAAACAATATTCGAGTCATGTACAAAACATACAACGAGATATCTCTATGTCTATAGAATTAGAAAAGCTAATAAATTACTCAACTTCCAATAATTATTTCCAATCGTAACGCCCTCTGTTCCCTCAGTCACAAAAAGCTTTTACCCCTTTAATTTTTAGGCAACCAAAATTGCATTAAATTTCAATTTGCTCTTTCAAACAAGCAAAAAATGCTATGCTAGTTAGTGGCTACGAGGGTAAAGAAGTCACGCAAGGCTAAACTTGAAAACTTACTTATTGCTATATACGATATATATATTTAAGTGGTATCGTATCGTAAAACGTCGTTAAGATTTCTTGCAAACAATTAAATTTTACGAAAAAAATGTACTAAATAATAAAATATTTTACTTGTCGTGATAAACAGCCGTAATTAATAATAATAAAGTTAAAATGTATATACAGGACGTTCATAAACGATTGTAGATTTGAAATGGGCATAAAATTTGAATTGTTAGATTAAAGACTAATCTAGAAATCTTATTTTTTACTGGTTTTATTAAAAAAAGGAACAAAAGTATTGTTTTTCATGACAACAAATTTTAATTAATAACAAAAAATTTACTCTTTTATCAATTTAGCCACTTGTAAAGTTAGTCTTAATTAATTTATTCAACATAAATGTACAAGGCGTTCAAAAATATTTATTAATAAAAAATGCAAAAAAATGTAAATTTTTAAAGTAAAACCAATAGAATACAATATTTTAGCATAAAAATTAATTATGGCCGACCCAGAAAAATATAAAATTATTAATTAACAAAAATATCGGCCGAGCATACTTTTATTGGTTTTGGCAGGAGGCGGCAAGCGCGCAAACACAAACATACACAAAATGCGAAATACTAAACGTCAACGTTATTTACAAGGCAGTAAATTTTAACGAACTCCACACATCCAATATTCGACGAACTGAAACATCATCGAGTGTTTGATTTATAATTTCATTATGCATACATCTACATACATACATGCTCTACCTACATTCATATGCAGTGCGTATGTGTCAGTGGATTTACTTATATACGCTTTGGCGCTAATTAACGCGACGACGATGGTGGCGATGGTGGCGCTCCATTTAATTAGCGCTCGAGTAGTATAAGTACAAAAGCACAAAATATACGTTCGTTCGGGGGAAAAAGCATTTAAAATTCCAATACGTTTCCAATATATCAGCGCACAAGAAACAATTGAAAATAGGTATCGCTTGTGTTTTCCGTAAACTCGATGTCTTGACACGTCGACAGTTTTATTGAAATTTGTTAATCTCGGCAATTCGTGCGATTGCAATAAATAGTAATTTTTTTATTTTTATTTGCAAATAACTTAATGCCTTAAATGGCCACTTTTTGCACGTGTTAAATAAACAATTATTATGACACACCTAATTAACTTGCTTGTTAACTTATGTCATTAAATATTTCTTTTATATAATATTTTATTAACGAAAAAATGAATTAAGGGGGAAATAAATCATCAAGCTGCCGTAATAGTCACGAAATTTCCAAGAAATGATATAATTAACTATATAATCGTATAATTAGTGGAACCAACTATAACTTTTCGAGAAACGATACGGAAATAATTGTCTAATTAAAAATTAATCGCTAAAAATGCGTAACTAGATAATTTAAAAGACGTATGTTGTAATTATTAAAACGTACTAAATTAGAGTTAGCACACCGATTATAATGCCGTTGATGATATCAATTCCGTTTACTGAATTTACGTTTCACCCTATATATAAAAGCGGCCCACAAAAAATATTCTTTGCAAAATTTTACATACCTACATTTTTAAAACATTTCTGCATTTATTGATTATTGTATCACCCTATATATTTAGAAAGAAAAAAGCTTCAATAATTCATATACGTGGCTGGTCTAAAAAGTTTCTAACTTTTTTTGATCAATTTTTAGTGCAGCTCACTCAAATTATTTTTTAGCAACACCAAGAAAATTTTTTATGAATTTTTCTTTGCGCGTGGAAATTTTTGCATTTTCCATCAAAAACTTTCATCAAACGAACGTTCTTCTCTATTTTGCATTACTTTTAATGAAAATGCTTAAATATTTTGATGAAAAATGCCGAAAATTAAAGAAAAATGAAAGAGGAAAGTCGCCAAAAATTTCTGGCGCAAAGAAACATCAATCAAAAATTTTCGGGGTGGTGCTAGAAAATAATTTGAGAGGGCTGCACTAAAAATTACGCAAAAAAAGCTAGAAACTTTTTGGACCACCCACGTAATTTTACGTGTAAACGTTTTTCATTACAAAATTCTTTTACTAACATGCTTTGATTCAATGTTTTATTGAAAATTGTCTAACCCTGTATATATTTGCAACAACGAAAAAAAAACGCACAAAACGTCAACGATCCGTATGATTTTTCGTGTGCCACACGCGTATTTTGCGAGATCAATATACGCCTAGAGCGCAAATAATTAATGCCCTCGATGAAATCGATTCCGGACGCAACCCATCCACCCACCCACCCACCCATCCATGCCGAAAATGAAGATTTAGCAACTCTCGGTCGTTCGCACACACACACACACACGGTGGGGCGATAAGTGATAAGGGTTAAGTGGGCGCGCTCACCTACCGCCAACAACACAGGAATAAAAAAAAATGGAAGCAAGCGCAACGTAAAAATCTCGCCCCCATATCGCTCTCGTCTATATAGCTAGGTTACAATTTGAAAAGTTTTCGTTTTTCTCGTCGTCTCAGCGTAGTGCGCAATTAACCGTAAACGATTCAAACAAGAAAACTTAGCGCGCGCGCTCGCGATATAAATTTTTATTTTATTTTTCAAAGACGAAACTTATTTAGCGATTATTTATCGATGCGTACAAAAAAATTCACCATCGTCTTGCCAAAACTGTAACAACTATTGTAAATGCAAAGTAATTTTAATGATATACCAGGTTCGTCTGAAAAGTTACGTGTCTTTCAACTTATATTTTTGTATTTTATGTTTCACAGTTTTCTCTTATTTTATTTTCCACTTTTTTACAAATTTGAATTGTAACTTGCGAAAAATACAATAAAACACGAAAATATCCGGAAATATAAAGAAAAGCCATGGAACTTTTCATAACTCCCTCGTATATTAACACACCAGCTAAATATTGATTGATTTTGTTTTGTCATTTGATTTTTGTATTTAAAACATTTGAGTATTCAACTAATTTGCCCATTTTTTGCTCCCATTTTATATGTTTCACTGCTTTCTCTCATTTTATTTTCCACTTTTTTCTAACAAATTTGATGAAAAATGAATTGTAACTTGCGAAAAAATGCATTAAAACACGGAAATATAAAGAAAAGCCTTGCAACTTTTCATAACACCCTCGTATATTAGCATACCAGCTAAATATTGATTGATTTTGTTCTGTCATTTGATTTTTGTATTTAAAACATTTGAGTATTCAACTAATTTGCCCGATAACGAGTCCTACAGTACTACACCACCCCCTTTTCTATTCGTCGTCACACGTGAAATGGTAATTATTGTTTCGTTATTTTTTTTGGAGGGGAGCGGTTTATGCGTTTAGTGGCAAAGTCACTAAAAGGGATAAAAAAAAGGCAACAACAACAACAGCCGGCTTCCTGCATGCTCGTATTATTTTATCTTGAAATTCGATCGGTTTGGTGATATGCCTTCATTTCCACATGTATTTTTTTCTCTACCCTCTACAGTCTACTATACTTATTCCTTTTTATGGATTTTCGTTTCGCTTTCAAGTACATGTACACCGACTAAATATTGTGTGACACGCATCACCTTTCGTTCGTTCGACTAATCAATGTGAAAATTGAATGTATGTACAAAAAACCAGCTCGTTAGCGTTTTAGTTGGAAAAAATAAATGGATTTTTATTTAAATTAAGCGGATATTAATTAGCGCGCATGGAAAAATATGCGATACTGTTTTAATGTATTATAATAAATAGGATTAGATGTTTTAAATATTATTTTCTGCGTGAACGAACACATTTTGTCCTTTATATAACAAAATTTAATTTAATAAAGCAAAAAAAATTACTCCTTCGAGCCGGATTTGAACCAGCGACCTATGGATTACTACTAATTACAACATACTACAGTCCACCGCTCTACCAACTGAGCTATCGAACGTTGTTGCTTAATTAGCATTTATTTTATAATACAGGGTGGATCTTAAATATAATATATAATAAATTAAAAATTATTAAAAAAATATTCCTTCGAGCCGGATTTGAACCAGCGACCTATGGATTACCACCAATTTTTAACAATCTACAGTCCACCGCTCTACCAACTGAGCTATCGAAGGTTGATTATTAATTGGCAATGTTTTTTAGTTCACAAATAAATATTTCAATTTAATTTAATAAAAAAAAATATTCCTTCGAGCCGGATTTGAACCAGCGACCTATGGATTACTACTACTAATTACATCATACTACAGTCCACCGCTCTACCAACTGAGCTATCGAAGGCTGACGTTTAATTAGCAACAAATTTTAATTAACGCAATTTATTATTAATAAATGTCAAAGATCATCAATATTTTGCAATACTGCAAAAACGTTACACAACATTACCAATTTTTTTTTCATGTTAATTAAGCGTAAAATAACATTAATTAGCGTCTCATCATAATAATTACGACAACGCGCCCCATTTTTTATTAATTGCAGTTCATTATGCAAAATTAATTATTATTATTAAAAATTAAACTTTTTCGCGTAATATATAAAATGATTTATCATCGCATAAATATAAAAAGAAAAAAGGAAGCAGAAACTTACCAGAATCATTTCCGGAATGTCCGCGTCCCGACTTGCCATCCGAATTCCATTCCTCCTCTGCAAGAGAAAAATAAATTAAAATCATTTGGAGAAACTTTCGAATACTAACAATATTCAAACAGAGAGATAGCAGGCAGCGAACGAACGAACGAAAAACGAGAGAAACGAAAAACTTATCGAGAAGTTTTTTTTATACTCTTTCACTCTTTCATTCTTGATTCGCCGCCGCCCCCCATTTCCGCACACAATATTATATATCAAAGTTCACGCTGCCGGCTGCTTCATCACATTTTTTACCTGAACATGTCTCCGAATCGGGCACGCGATCCTCATCCTCCTCGTTGTTGCAACAACGACTACATCGTGAACACATTTTTATAGTTTTTTTTTGTTTTTTTGATTAAATGTTTAAGTCTATTTTAAAATTATAGGTATATTTATATTATAGGACGGTATTGGATTTTGTGGAGCGTTGGCAGTTTTAGCATTCGATTGATTTAGATTTTGTAAATCATCACCTGAGATTTCAACTGGAAATGGTAATAAACAAAAAAGTTAAGGGCAAATCGAGTGTGTTTTGTTTAAACAATGATGAAAAATTGCAGATTTTTGTATTGTTGTAAAGTTTTTTTAAGCTTGAATGGATTTTTCTTTGCGTGTTTTACAATTTTACAATTTTTTTTTCAATTTTTCATTGATTTTTGGCATTTACCATCAAACTTTTTATCAAATTCTATAAAATTTGACGAAAATGTGTACTTCTCCTCTGTTTTCAAACAATTTTGATAAAAATCTTTAGATATTTTCATGAAAAATGCTAAAATTAACGAAAACTCAAAGAAGAAGAAAATATATAATCCTATGTATACCTTTGAATGAAATAGTGCCATAAAATAATCATTTTGCAGCTAAATTGGCTTTATTCCCTATGCGGTATAAAACTTTATTAAATATTGCATGTCACGCATCATTTTTTTTTGTATGGCTACTAAATTTGAATATACAAACTAGCACTGCGATGCCATGATTAACATGAAAATTGATTTTTATTTAAATGAATATGTGTTTATTAATGAAGGATATATAACAATGTGGTTACTAAACATGTATGCATAATATAACAATATTTTGCAGCAAAAAAAAATTATCCTTCGAGCCGGATTTGAACCAGCGACCTATGGATTACCACTAATTAGTACATTCTACAGTCCACCGCTCTACCAACTGAGCTATCGAAGGTTGTTAATTAATTAGCAGTGATTTTATTATACGGGGTGATTGTTTAATATAATACAAAAATTATTAAAAAAATACTCCTTCGAGCCGGATTTGAACCAGCGACCTATGGATTACCATCAATTTTTAACATTCTACAGTCCACCGCTCTACCAACTGAGCTATCGAAGGTTGATTGCTGATTAGCTATGTTTTTTAGTTCATAAATAAATATTTTAATTTAATTTCATAAAAAAATACTCCTTCGAGCCGGATTTGAACCAGCGACCTATGGATTACCATCAATTACGCACATTCTACAGTCCACCGCTCTACCAACTGAGCTATCGAAGGCTGATTATTATTCATTAGTAACGTTTTTTAATTCACAAATAATTTTATACTTTAATGAAAAAAAATTCTCCTTCGAGCCGGATTTGAACCAGCGACCTATGGATTACCATTAAGAATCAACAATCTACAGTCCACCGCTCTACCAACTGAGCTATCGAAGGTGATAGTAACCAACCAACGTACACGAAATTAATGCAACTTAATTCACTGCTAGAAAGTAGAGCAGCAACGCGATACAGCAACACAACGTAATATTTTGTTATGTTAAACTGGATATAAATCGATTTTTGAAAGAAAAAAAAAAGTAAAATGTGTATGATGTGCTCGATTGTCCAACACACTAGAAATAATGCACGCAATGGGGTGCAGTCGGTGGTGGTCCACATACAACAATCCAGGTCATAATCTCATCAAATTTTATGTATGTGTAGTATGTGTGTTAGGGGCGCCGCACGCTGACAACGCCCTTGTAAATAAAGACTNACACTATATATACACAATTTAATGATAATGCAGCGCAAAAAAAACAGCTGATAAACGCTTTTTAATAAATAAATAAATTATCATCAATCATATTCGATTACGCAATATATTTTGAATTCAATTAATAAATTGTATAGCGCCAATATTTTAGCGCAAAAATATGATACCGCACAACAAAAAATAGAGACTTATGATTTATTCTCTCATCGGAAATAATTTATGACTCACTTATTATGAATGGATTTACGTTTAAATCAAATTTAAAGCAAATCTGGCATTTAACCCTCGATAATCCGGACTTTCAGTAATCCGGCACATAGCAATTCGAATTTATTTTCATCGATTACATTTTTTTTTATATAGAAATGTAAACGGCGGATGTGCGGGTGGAACTTAATACAAGTAGCGGAAAGTTTCAGTTTCGGTATACACTGTTTGTTATATATACAAACCGCAAAACCGGCGTCGAGTTGAAAAATCTTTGTAAACACGCATAAATCTTATCGAGTACAAGTACTTATATATGTTGGTAAACTAATTGATGATATTTAAACGATTTAAAATTTTATTTTTCTTTGCATCGCATATAAATATAAATTCATTTTAAGTAATAAATAAGATTGTGTAAGTACGATATTTCTGTTTCGACGCATTAAAACTCACGATCAAAGTTTTAATTTGCTTTTGAGCGACAAATCCACTCATGTTGCGTACTTGCTAATGAAATTTTTGTGCTAAGAAATTCGGGAATTTTATCAATAAAAGCTTTGATGGAGATTTAAATAAAAAATATATTGTTAAAAATGTTTAGATTTTTTCTTTGCGTTGAAATTTTTGCGATTTTCCATCAAAGTATTAAAAAATTTTAATCAAAGTTATTCGAAAATGGAGCAGAACTGGTTTCTCCTCTATTTTCTAACGAAATTGATGAAACTCGATAAGAAAATGATCAAAAATTGCATATTTAAGAAAAAAAAAGTTTCCTTCGAGCCGGATTTGAACCAGCGACCTATGGATTACCACACCAAATTATCAATCTACAGTCCACCGCTCTACCAACTGAGCTATCGAAGGCTGACAACACATATCCAAAAAATTTTAATTGAGCACAAAAATGAAACAACTTTCTCCATCGCATGTGTTTCAATATATTACTACAGCTAAGCGACATGATTATTGAAATAGTAGTAATGCAATAGGCTAAACTCCGCCGAAGTTTATAAATTTATAATCCGCAGCGGGCGCGCGCGATGCGCAATCGATATACATATACTCTATATAGAGAAATTGCACATGCAGACGAGAAAATATTTAACTATATATATAATGTGTATACGCTAAATTAGATTATATTGTTGGATATTCCGCGCTTTATACATATTATATATACGGGAATTTCGATTTGATGGATTGCATTTGCAAAGATTTATGTCGCTGCTCATTGCTAGACAAGCAGGTTTTTTTTTGTATTTTTATTT
>JARJDW010019948.1:0-10789 GCA_030264715.1 Adinopsis sp. GC000173
TTCAAACGATTTATGTACTTAGTCAAAGTGTAATAAATAATTTTATAACCCATTCTAAAGACTAATTCTTGTTAAAAATTTAAACTTTCAGCATTGTTGATATGAAAACATTCTAGAAAACAATCATTTCTTTATAATATCAAAATTCTTTTGCTACGATAACACATAACATCTGTAAAATTGTCATGTTTCTACAAAAACAACTAAAATAAATTCCAGATTTTGATTTTAACAACTTTAAGATGTCAAAGTGTAATGCATATTTTTGTAACTGATTTGAACAACTAATTCTGGTTAAAAATTTAAACTTTCAGCATTGTTGATATGAAAACATTCTAGAACACAATAATTTCTTTATAAGATCAACTAAAAAAAAATCTTTTGCTACGATAACACATAACATCTGTAAAATTGAAATGTTTCTACAAAAACAAGTAAAATAAATTCCAGATTTTTTTAATTTTAACAACTTTAATATGTCAAAGTATAATGCATATTTTTATAACCGATTTTAAAGACTAATTCTTGTTAAAAATTTAAACTTTCAGCATTGTTGATATAAAAACTTTCTACAAAACAATAATTTCTTAACAATATTAACCAAAATATGCCTCTTTTGCTACAAAAACACAAAATCTGTAAAATAATCATGTTTTTACCAAAACAATTAAAATAAATTCCAGATTTTTATTAATTTTAACAACTTTAATATGTCAAAGTGTAATGCATATTTTTATAACCGATTTTAAAGACTAATTCTTGTTAAAAATTTAAACTTTCAGCATTGTTGATATGCAAACTTTCTAGAAAACAATCATTTCTTTACAATATTAATCAAAATAAATTTATTTTGCTGCGAAAACACATAAAATCTGTAAAATTATCATGTTTCTACAAAAACAATTCAAATAAATTCCCAATTTTTTAATTTTAACAACTTTAAGATGTCAAAGTGTAATGCATATTTTTATAACCCATTTTAAAGACAAATTCTTTTTATAAATTTAAACTTTCAGCACCATTGTTTTGAAATTTGTTTAGAAAACAACAATTTCTATAATATTATCCAAAAAAGTTGATTTTGCTATGAAAATACATAAAATCTGTAAAATTTTCTTTAAAAAAATCAATTTGTTCAATACTTTAAAACACTAACAACTAATTTATTTCAGTTTATCTTAAATTAACGTGTTTTATTGTAAAAACAAATGAAAACATTAATGCTTTTTCAAATTTTCACAACTTTAAGATGATATCTACTTGTTATCTTTATTTAACTTCAAAAACATGGTTTTTTCTTTAAAAAATCAACTACGAAACTCATTTACTTCAATAAATTCATAAATTAGCGTGATTTTTTTTGTGACAAATAAGATTTTTACTCAAATTTGTTGTTGTCGCTCGCTGTGTGAAACAGATTTCGTCCCATTCGCATATAAAATAATAAAATTAGCTAAAAATGTTTACGGTGGGAAGCAACAACCATCAGCCGCTACGGCCGGTGAGAGCCGCATGCAAATGATGGTGCTTTTTATGACTTAATAAAAAAAAACGCGTCCGCTTTTTGCACGAAGCTGAGGACGAGGAGAGCAAAAAAAAGCTGGCCGCGATTTGTTTATTGCTCCCGATTTTTACTCGCCCAACAATGCATAACACAAAAACGTAATTCCATGTAAATTTCGACCGTTTTTTTTACGATGAGTCGTCGATCAGGCGGCAAAAGTACGCATAGTAAATATTTTCGAGTAAATGGAATTTCTTTTTAAAAAAATGTAAAGTATAGCTAGGCTATAGGGTAGATAGATATTTTTTAACTGTGTTTTTTATAGCGCCTTATAAAATGGAAGGCAACAGTTATATTTAGCTACCGAATTTTTCGGCAATCCTTCCTCCAATATAATAGACATCCCCTTTTTTTAGCTCGTTCAGGGGGCTTGTAAAAAAGTAGCAAGCAAAAGTATATTTTTTTGCAAATATTCGCATCATCATAAAAATAAAATAGCATTACAGTTGATTCGGGGAATAAGCGGACAGTAATTGGGCATTTTTGCAGTAGTAGTAGTAGCAACAACCCTTATTGTCGATTTCCAATTTTTTTTGTCACTTCGCAAAATTTTATTTTAAAAATTTGGATGTTGAAAATTATCACGTGGCACTAAAACAATTTTTTTTTGGTTTAAACGCGACAAGGACCAGCCAATAATTGCATGCTTTGTGGTTTTTTTTTGTCGCTTTGCAGATTTTTGTTTGAAAATGACGGGCAAAGTAACTGGCAATAAAACACTATTAACTTCTTAATGTTTCGCTCCCATAAAAACGAAATTAAGACTTCTGCGAACGCGACAAGGTGCAACCAATAATTGTAATGTATCACAACCCTTCCTTTCGTACCCCCAAAGCGGGGTGTCGTCGTCATTACCTTTCGTCCTCGTATATCTGTGTGTGTAAATAGCCGGTGCGCTTACCTATCTACCCGGGCGGTCGTTCTCCAAAAAGTTAATCCAATTTCATGACTTTGCGGAATTAAATAGAATGCCCAAATATTTATACCTACAAGCATGGGATTTGCATGAGGATTAACTCTAATCATCCGGCAAAACTCACCGAAAACGGCGTGTTTTTAAATAAATATTACATTCAATACGCATTGTGCATATTTATACTCTTGTTGTGTGTAGAGAAAAGAAGCAATCACATCGCATCCTTTTATAACCGTGCGCGCCGCAAAAAAACCGGACTGGGAATAAGTGCATGCGTGCATATGGAAAAAAGAAAGACCCTTATTATAATACAACTCCATTAAATTAGGGTTTAATCCAATTTAACACATTTTTCACACACTCGTTGCTCCTTTATCTTCTCGACTACATCCAATAACATGTTTTTTTATGACAGAAAACCAAAAAGTCTAATAAGCTTGTAGATATTTTAGTTTTTCTTCTTCAATTTATGAACAAGTAAAATTGTTCTGTTCTGTGTTAATCATCATGAATGTTTATCAAATGAATACAAAGTCGTTTTAGTGAAATGAATGCGTTGTTTATCGATCAATTTATGCACACGAAATGAAGATTTATATATTGGTGAGGGCGCATTGAAGTACGCAATGGATAAAATTAAACCTAAGCTTATGATTTATAATTGGAATAAATGTTTGGTGCGAGCAGCAGCCCCACACACAGCACACAATGTGCTGCTGCAAGTTTATGATCATAAACGACGAAAAATGCTTTTCGACTTTCTCTATACTATCTATACTTTAGTTTATATATGCATAATAAAGTGATCGAAGAGACGTGGTGGTGTAGGCAGCAGACATCAGGTAGCTTTGCCGCAGCCGCAAAAGGCAGAATAAAGAAAGGTGGTTCAGTTTTGTTCAAAAAAATATAACGCTTATAAAACTATATTGCACCGAGAATCGGGCTATGTAATAAAATTTCACCGCCATGCATTGTATTCGCATTCAGCATCTCTCCGGTATAGAAAGTTTAATCAAGTGATTTTTGGTTTGACTAAATATTATAGGTGGTTTGGGTTTATTAGGCCGCCTGGTGGGTGAGTTGGGTGGAATGTGAATGCATTACTCGTGCAGGTCGCGTCCAATGTCCTGCAGGTGTCATTAAGTCGCGGAAACTGAACGGGACCAATTTCCCTTGCCATTACGGCCGTGACCGGAGCCGCACTACATACAAGCCGGAAAGCGAGCCGGTCCGCCCGATGCTGCCGCCTCCACCTCATTCTCTCCACATCGCCAGAGAGCAAGACGACATTGTAAAATTCGAAAAAAAAATCAATCTAATCGATTTTCCTAATTCACATCATCACAGATGTTTTTTTTGCAATTATGAATTAAAGCTACACAAATATAACCATATTTAGCATTTTTTCAAGGAGATAATTATTTATATATGTCCAATGTTCATTATTATTAAAGAATTATGATTTTGTATTGTTTCAGCAATGCTTCTTAAGACGACATTGTAAAATTCAAAGTATTTTGCTCCAAAAGTCATGCATGAATAATCGCAATATGTACTGTAAAAATACCCTAATTTTTTTGTGTATTTGGTAGTTCGCTAACAAGCTCGGTGTAAAAAACATGTCGTTTAACTTGTTAAATTTAGTTTGAATACATTTTTTTTTATTTACTAAAATTGCTACCTTGTAAAAAGCGAGTTTAAAGATGCGCAACTTAAAAATTGTAATTGTGAAAAAACTCAACATTTTTTGTGAGTATTTGCTGGAAGAAAAAAAACATTCTCGTTGTTGTCGTTTAACTTGTTATAAATTTACTAACTACCAAAAATGCTACCTTATAAAAAGCGAGTTTAAGGATGCGCAACTTAAAAATTGAAATTGTGTTTCTCGGACGTAGAAAAACCGTCCGTTTTTTGCCTCTCCTCGCGCACAATGGCCTCAATTTTTTGTAACCCGTTAGCAGCGCACAAGCAACCCTTTTTTAAGAAAAAGGGAAAGTTTACAGCACACAACTTGTAAAAGGGTTGTATATCTATATATAGACATAAATATTTTTTAACCCGTTAGGTTGTTTTTTATAATACACTTATTTACAGTACACGCACAAAACAGCGTTATTTTTTTCTTCCTTTTTCGAACATAACTCCACAAAAAAGTACAGTTTTTTACGCTCAACTTTATGATAACCTAATAAAATGTTTATGCTCGTGGCGCGGCGGTGGTTTGTTGTTTGTTGAAAAAAAAAACGGAGCGTAGCAGCAGCAAAAAAAGAGCGTGTAGTATAGCAAGCAACGATGGTGGTTGTGCTGGAATGAACGGGCAATGGAAGCTAATCAGCTTGACGTTTTAATATCAAGCCTCATATCCTTTTTGCGTCATAATCACTAGTCAATCTGATGTAATAGGTCAATTCCATCGACCTCGCCGTTCATGTCCTGCATCGGAGACCATTCAAACGATGGTTTAAGAGCACTTTACCCAACTAATATTCACCTCGAGCTATCATTCTACACAACCCCTTTTATATGTAATTTAATATGAGTGAGGGAGCAAAAACATAAAGACTTTTTTTCTCTCCTATAGCAGCTATATAGTTGTTAGCTAGCTACCCACCCTGCTGCTGCTGCTTGTTCGATACGATTTAATGCGATGTTATGCGCAAATAATCATCTTTTACATGTACGAAACACAAAAAACTGTATATAGATAAATATATCCAGCTACAACAATAATTTTATCCCAATTAGAGGAAAATTTAATTAAAAATCACCACGTTACGCATCAACAACTTCATATCAATTAAAATGAACAAACTAGATTGTAGCAAACTACAATGTTTTTACATTTTTGTTAAAATATTGCTTGCCATTTGATTCAAAGTAGTTTCTTACACTATTTTTACAATAAAAATGTTATTTAATGAAATAGAGATAACCTTAATTAAAAATCTAGCTGGAAAAACATAACAAATTCTAGATTATTTCTTTTGAGAAGGATTAAATATTACTAAAAAAATCTACAACTTAATAGAAATAATAAAATTGTTATCAGTACATTATGAAAAATGTTATGCTGAGTTTGGAAAATGATTTGAATGCGAGATTTTTAAATAACAATCGGACTCGGCTGCGAAAAAAGTGCGCGCCCCGAAAAAAATACAATTATAACTCCGTGACATTGCGAGTGGCAAGCAGAGCGACGAATATATGCAAAGGAGCAAAAAAACTTTATTATGTAGACGAGTGTAGTGTATGATTGAATAATAAAAAAACTCTTCTTTGGCACTTCGATAAAATTGCTTATATAGAAACGCATCGCGCCGCCGTCGTCGTTGTCGTCGAGGGGAAGTCGTACTTAAAAATAAAATTACATACACATTCAGATAAAAAAAAAAGGTCGATGGATGTTGTTGCTGCCGCCGTTGGCTGCTGCGACGCGCGCTAGAAACGAATAAGTGAGGAGAGATATAGAAAGAAGAGACACGAAAAAAAAGAGAATTATTTATGTGCATGTGTATGCAATCTGCATGTCAAACGAAGTTGTTTCTAAATCAATTATCCACTTTAAAAACAGCGCCTTAATCTTTGTGTTGTGTCTTCGGCGCGCGTTCAGACAAACGAAACGAAGACGTAGATGACAACAAATTACCCACTTAAATTAAATCGCACCCAATTAGTGCACAAACAGGCACAAACGACTTGGAGGAGGAAGAAAAAACTTCAACTCCTCAAAGACGTATCATCATCGATTTCTAAATAAGTAATAATAATCATTTTTTTGCTTCTTAGAGAGTGAATTAATCACGCTCGTTGGGCGAGCACTGTGCATTGTCATCAAATCGCACACGCATTTTTTACTTCTTCTCGCTGTGGCACTGTTAATAAAGTATTTTGTGCGTTGAATGCAGATCAGAATTGGCTAAAAATGCAACTTAATTAAGTAATAAGAGGGGGACTATGTTTTTCTGGCCTAACAATGCAAAACATTACAAATATTACTCGCTTTCGATTGAAATGTGTCAATTATAAAGACATAATTACATTATTTGATAAAAGTAAGCACAAAGTCATGAAATCGTATTGATATCTGCTTTTCATTGCAATTTAAGTTAAACAATCTTAAACATAACATATTCTAACCGATTAAAAATGTTAATTAAACCACTAGAAAACATTATTAATATTACAAAGCAAAATTCCATTAATTTCTTTGCTAAAAAATGTAAAACTTCTGTTTTTTACACTTTCTAAGACTTAGCTTTTTTTTATTAAAATTTAAAATTACTCCTCAAAGATGATTTATATCATCATCGATTTCTAAAAACGTAATAATAATCATTGCTTTGCTGTTTAGAGTGAATTTGAATTAATCACGCTCGTTGGGCGTACTGTGTTGTTGCATTGATGGCTAAATTTACGACCACCGCATCAAATCGCACACGCATTTTTTCTTCTTCTGTAAGGCACTGTGTGTGAGTTAATAAAGTCATTTGTGCGTTGAATGCGGAGCAATATTTACACACAAAATGCAGAACGATCCGTTCAAAAACTAGATTTACGAGCGTGCATTATCTATTCATTACCGTGCACAAAGCACGCTTATCCTTCGATTCGCTCCGGTTTGCGATCGTTTCGTGGAAGCGATCGAAAGCATGGCATGGCTTGCTGGACGATATAGCGGGTGGTGGAAAGTTTAGTTTAGTTGTTTTCTTTTTTGTTACTCTCCCACCGATCGAATTGATATTGCCAAGTCCTTATCTCGCACACGTCCCTTCTCGATGATTTTTTGCACTACCGCCCCCGATAATAAAACGTATATGTGTATTCGATACACATGAACAAAACGTTGTGTATTGGCCCGGTTGATCGTTTTCGCTTTTGCTTTGGCTGCTATAGCTAGTCGTGATGGCCACCCATCGCCTTCTTCGCTCTGACATGACAAACGAGCGAAATGTTCGTCATTGCCAAATATTCATATAATAACCGGGGGACGGACGGTCATAAAACGCTCGTTTTGAATGGGATGATGCCCTTTTCCAACACTCGTGTTTTTTTTGTCTGTGTGTTAAAATTGTTCGAATGGGCGATAATTAAAACTAAAGAGGCACAATTTGGGAGCGCAGCGATTAGATCGCTTTTTTTCCACATTGGTAGATAATTATAACTCGTGTCAGTGTCCAACAAGCAGGAAGTGTGTTAATTATGACTGTTTGGAGCGTGTAATCGTTATTATTTATTATAATTACCCACTATTTAAATATTTCCATCAAACTATGTAGGTTTTTATAGCCGCTAATGTGCATATTACTTAAATATAATTTCTTGTAATATAATATAAAGAAATTTCTCAAATGTTTTAACAAACAAGAATAATTAAAAATCGAAATTATATTATTGCAGCAATGAAATTAAGTTATCTTAAATATTCAGTGTGTTCTAATCGATGAAAAATGCTAATTAGAGAACGTCACGCTCTTTTCACACCTACTTGATACCTAATTTTCGCTGAAAGTATGCGAAACATGGTAAATATTGCTTGTTTTAGATTGAATGGCGTCAATTATACAAAGATATAATTACATTTTAAGCTAAATTTAAACCCAAAGAATCATGAACTAGTATTGATATATGCTAAAAATGCAACTTAATTAAGCCATTAGAGGAGAATGGCTGTTTTTTCGCGCCTAACAATTTTCCTGAAAGAATGCAAGTATTGAAATGCTAATAAAGACATTAAATGTAACGCATTTTTTATTTCATACGCGCGCAATGTAAAAAGCCGGATTGTTTGTTGTGTATGTAATGTGATGTACTGTCGAGAAGGTTTTTACCACGAAGGTAAACCGAACATGGCTAAAGAGCCCGACCCCTTGCGTGTAGCGCCCCTCTTTGAACGCGCATCATCATGTACCCCTTTTTTAACTCACTCTCCACACACACACCGAATGGTAATGCATGCACTACTCTCCCAGTATGCCAAAACGGGGGGCACGTAAATATATTATGTGTGTGTTGTATTACGCACAACAAAGCGAATTTTAGGGAGCCTCTAACTGTTTTTGTTGACATATTGCGCGATGGATTTATTAGCGCACTTATATGTGTGTGCATGTGTGTGTGTGTGTGTTGCAGCATTATATTCAATCGATGTGAATGAACCGACAATAATTTCTGTCGTGATTTTTCGCTTCCGGTCCAGCCAGCCCAGCCACAATGGAAACAACGTCGTCGTATTCGCAACACAGCATCAATTCGAGTGGCTGTGTGTAGCGCATTCGAACATCTGCACACACGTTGAAATCTTCACAATTTTTGTGTTGTGTGCGGATTAGCTGCAAATGAAGAGCGCATAAAAAAAGCACGCCGAGAAGGCGATTTGATTCACCGGCGTCGCATTGCCACGTAAAAAACGCAGACTCATATATCTCTGCTTGCCATTTCAGATGGCGACCTGATATACCAATGTGTCTCTAATCTCTCTATTTCTCTCGGACGAGTTGCTAATTTCTGGTCAGCTACAAAAAAAAACCAAACAACAACAACAACCAAACGATGACGCTAAAATGTATTTTTAGTGTAAATGCTTCCGAGTAGCCCCGTAAAAGGTGTATTTGTTTTGCGGCATTCACCTGGCAAAACCGAGAACAGAAAAAAAGCTAACTGAAATGGAGATACGACTTGTGGTCATTAGACAAAAAAATGTATGCGGACGACCACTCGCTGAGCCACCGAGCGCAATACTCTACTTTACAAATCGGCACGTGTTTTAACTATTTCGTCCAAAAAGCCCTATAATGCACAACTCACACCTTGACTTTCGATGCTATTATGCGCGATGTGTGAAACTATTACAATATGCTTGGTGCACCCCTGAGTGAGCGAGCGAGTGAGTGAGTGAGTTAATCACCGCCGTCGGGGAAAGCGAATTGTTAATAAGCGCTACAAATTAAAAATACGTTTACTTTTCGAATAAAAATTTCAGTCGAAAATATAAATTAATAAAAAATTGTCTAATTTTTGTATATATTTTTCTTCATTTTCAATAGAAATTTCTTTCGATTTTAAGTTAAATCTGATAGTAAAGTTGCAAGAATTTTAGTAAAAATTTCAGAATTTGTGTTTTGTGCACATTCTAACACTCAGCTTTTAACTGTTTCATAAAAAACGAACACCTTGACGTTGTTATATTATGAGTGATGTGTGAAACTATCACAATACTCGAGCCCCTTTCAAAGAAATCGAGTTTATATAAATTGTAAAAATCAACCCTCGCTATATAATTGCAAGACAGGACAGAGATTAAAATAAAAATTGCAAGAAAATTGTAAAATATGTATCTTTTGCCCTTTTTCGTATAAAAATTACAGCTGAAAATGTGAATTAATAAGAAATTATATTTGAATTAAAAACTCGTCTACTTTTTGTATATTTCTCTTCATTTTCAATAGAAATTTCTTTCGATTTTAGGTGAAATCTGATAGAAAATGATAAAGTTGCAAGAATTTTAGTAAAAATTGCAGAATTTGTATTTTGTGCACATTCTAACACTCAGCTTTTAACTGTTTCATAAAAAACGAACACCTTGACGTTGTTATATTATGAGTGATGTGTGAAACTATCACAATACTCGAGCCCCTTTCGAAAAAAATCGAGTTTATATAAATATATAATTCCAAGACAGGACAGAGATTAAAATAAAAATTGCAAGAAAATTGTAAAATATGTATCTTTTGCCCTTTTCAAGATTCATTTTTTTAACTTTCATAACACAAAATCAAACACCTTGACGTTGTGTTAAACTATCACAATACTTGAGCCCTTTTTGACACACAAAAAAATGTATAAATCGTAAAAATCAACCCTCGCTATTTATAATTGTTAATAACCTCAAAATGAAAAACACGTCGCCTCTGTTCATTGACGGTGGCGGTGCAAAAATGCGAGAGGAGANCACGCAAAAAAATGTATAAATCGTAAAAATCAACCCTCGCTATTTATAATTGTTAATAACCTCAAAATGAAAAACACGTCGCCTCTGTTCATTGACGGTGGCGGTGCAAAAATGCGAGACGAGAGAGATTAAAACGTGTGCTCGCTCGTTCGTTCGCCTTTTTTTTCCTGCTGCTGCTGCTACAACACGCACAACATTATTATATCAATGCGCGCACTCCGCTCTCGCTCTCCAACTATACCAACTCACTCGCCCGCCGTTTGTGTGATATAAAATATAACTGTCAGATTAATATCGCGCGATGGCATGAATGGAGAGAGCCCATACCGTAAAAAAGCGACGTCTCATTCATTCATAAAAG
>JARJDW010019953.1:0-17815 GCA_030264715.1 Adinopsis sp. GC000173
AAACAACACTGAGTATAGTAAAAATATCTAAATAATAGTATTTATATGCTGGTAATTTTGGGCCATGACTGAAGGGTGCACCATTATGTCGCAGCACATACTCCGTCCACCAGACAGCGCGCTCAATCGCCGTCATCGGTTGATCGTTAACGATTTGCGCCAGTTTCCTAATATTATCGGCATATCTACAAACATTTTGTTTTGTATTTATAATCGATTAGTAATGATGTTGCTACACATACGTTCGATTTGTCATGATTTCAATGATTGCGGCGTGTAAACTTTGCGATGACATTGTTTTATAGTCGATGGTGAGACCGATGCGATGCTTTATGATCGCTTCGGCATTGCCATGTTGATCGGCGAAGAAGGGTATGCCGAGAATGGGTACGTGGAGGTAGAAGGCTTCTTCGAGTGATTGCAGGCCGCATTGTGTGATGAACATTTTCACATTATGGTGTCCTAAATTAATAATACATTTATAGATGTGAAACATAGTAGTTCATTGTTTATTTACGTAAAACATCTTGCTGTGGCAGCCATTTACTGATAAACACATTTATCGGCTTTCCAGGTAGATTATCATTCTCGAACTTCCATAGAATTTTATACGGCAACATGGCAAATGCTTGTAATATGATTTCACGCACATTGAATGTCAAATCTTTGCTTTTTACGTTTGAACCTAGACTGAAATAGACTACACCATCATCGTTTGCATCTAGAAAACTTTCCACATCCTTAAAAACATCATGTTGAGGTAATTATTGCATTTTTACCACTTGCTTATTACTAACTCGTTATTTTGTATGTCAGTTAGTAGATTCTTGCAATTGATTTTAAACGAACTTAGAAAATTGCTAGAGCTTTGAATGTTTTATAGTTACTCAAAGTTGGTTAACAATGCCTTCTTTTAGTGTTTATGCACCATGAAGCATATTTTGTAATAATCTAAATGATTAAAATACAATGGAAGATACACATGTTAAATGAGGTTAATAAATTGTCAAAGTGACAGTTAGTATATACGATTATTGAAGTGACAGCTATAGTAATCGGCACGTAAGAACAATTAATATTTACCTGACAGATAAAAAAATTATGACAGCTGCTATAAACGTGCATGTTGGGTATCTATGATGTGACATTTTAAAAGGAAATTGAAGCAAAGAAATAGAAGAATACATGTTCGAAATTTAAACAATTCAACTACCTGATGCATTAAATGATTTTGCATATCAGGTGTTAAGAGTTTTATTCCCGCTCCATTGCGTACAAAGCTTGAATAAAACGATCTCGGCCATAGAATTCTGAACAAACTAAGCCAACCTCATTTTTGTTATAGATTTGACTTTCGACCCTATTTCGCGGAAGCAGAAGATCTATTTCTTACGTGCCGATTATCAAAGCAACAGCTAATTATAAAGACTGGTAATATAGTTCTTTTACATACACATACATACTTAATTATTGTTAAATTAACTTACAGCTGGAAGTGGCTTAGGTTCATTGATATGCATTCCACCATACAAATTAACAGTGGAAGGTGTCACCGGCCGTGTCACATAAAATATCGGATTTGTATTGACGAATTGTAAAGCGGCACGTTCGATATTTTCTTGCACATCATACACGCGCCCGAAATGCTTCAACATTATCGCGTTTTGTCTGGGCGTAATGACATAATGCTCGAAAAACTCAATTAGCAGCCAGTATGCAATGGAATTGAATCGTTGTAGGAGCGTTTCGGCGTGTCGAAACGGCAGCGTGCCGGTGGGATACAGTGCATTGTGGTCGGGATTTCCAAGCGCACTGTATACTCTACCAGGCGCATCCAGCGACGATACCACAATCAAATTGGTGATGTTTAGGTGTTCGCGTAGCACCACCGTCATTTGAATGACACTCTCCACGATGATTAAATCGAAATGTTGTTTTTTGTTGAGAATTTCGCGTTGTACTTGCTTTAACGACAGCTCATAATCGAGACTATCCACCAGGAAATGGATTAATCGCCGCATCATTTTCATCGACGTACCACCCATACGCATCGCAATTAAATCCTTACTTTTTGTATCATGAACGGCACTCATATCAATTTGGTGTAGATTGGATGGTAATGCTGTTGTATTTTTGATTGGATCAGTTGTTGCTACAACCACATCATGGCCACGTTCAGCTAGTGCGATCCATAGCGGATGGAAGTAGATTTGATGGCTGTAGGATGGTGTTGGAATGAATGCAAGAATACGTGCTGTTGATGCACAGCCAATTAGTGCTAATGCAATTAGTAACTTCATGGCTTAGAACAACACAATCATGGTATGAATTTGCATGCTTTATATATACATATTTAATTGCTTATCTAAGAAATGCTGCTTACTAGACTAGTAAATCACCGTTGCGCAATGATAAATTATGATTTAATGATTACTTATTTACTAATTTATTTAAAAACTATATTTATTTATAATGCCTGATGTAATTGTTCAAGTGTTTAAAGAAATTATATATAGTTTAAACAATTGCTATTATTATAATTCAATTTGCTGCAACGTAATCATCTTTTGCATGTTATATGCCCAGCTAGATAATTTATGCAGCAGCATTATTAGTTTACCTTTGTCAAGAATGTAATAAAGATGCTTCTATCTATAATTTTATCATCAATTCTTGTCGTAATCGTTGCGTTAAATTGTAAATTAACGCGATATTATATGCGATGGATAATTATCGGTGTGGCGACTGCAATAATGGCCGTATTTCTTGTTCCAATATACTTAATAAGACCATTTCATCCATTCAATATGTGGTAAATTAAAATTTAGCTTATTTTTACCGGCATTATGTTTTATTTTCATAGGTTAGGATCAATTCTAGTTGTTAAGACAATGAAATACGTATGTCGTCTTCCCATTCATCTGCATTGCACTGAGAATTTAGTTAAAGATCGTACTGTTGTAACTGTATTGAATCATCAAAGTTTCCTTGATTTAATGGGTAAGTTATTAAGTTTGGCTATTAATAAAAGTATAATCAGTTAATCAGTAAATCTACTTCCATCAATCATTTTTTGTTTGGCAAGCAGTAATAAATAGAAGAAAAGTGTACTTAAGGGCTTATTACTTATTATGATATGGGGGTGCAATAACACCCCAAAGTTGCCAAAGATAATTTATAGTTTTGCCACCTGATAGAATGGTAGTAAGAACGAAAAAGGAAATTGGTATAGCAAGATTTCTAAGACCAGACAGAAAGATGTTTTATCTAAAAATCGTCAATTTTGCGACAGGTGTTATAACACTTTCTCTATTCTATACGAATCGCAAAAAATATCATCTTTGCCAACTTTGTTGAAAGGAATTCTATTCTTATTTCTAAAAAATCCGCAATAGTTTCATTAGTACACATTGTCAGCATTTAGGAAGTAGCTAAAAGGAAACATTTAAAGTAATAAAGTCTTAAGTATACTATTATTCTTCTATTTAGTATGGGATTGAGATGATTTATGAATATTTGAAATGAAAGCATAATTTTTGACAGTATTAAACGCTTTGGCTTTGAAATACTACGGCCACTTCATAATCATTTCGAAGAAGGAATTATTCTATACATGGCCGTATGGCTTGGCTGTCTGGCTGAGCGGTGTGCCGCGCTTTATCGATAGAAAAAATGTTTCGCGTGCAATTGATGCACTGGCTGGTGTTGCAAAAGAGATGGACGAGAATAAGTCGTTGTGTGTGACGATGTTTCCGGAAGGCACACGCAATTCGCATCCCGAGCGCTTGTTGCCGTTCAAGAAGGGCCCGTTTCATTTGGCGATGCAGGCGCGCTGTCCCATTCAACCGATCGTCATACAGCCGTATGAGTTTTTGAGGAATGATTCTAGTTTTACATTAGGCGAGTAAACAATATTAATCTGTTTGAAAATAGTTGAGTTATTTGGGTAGTACACCTGTTTGTGTTGTATAATCTCATCAATGTTTACTAGCGTTTTTGGCGCGATAAGGCTTAGTAGTGCACTTTGTATGCGAAGTTAATAGTAAACAATTCCCGTGTCGGAGGTGTAATATGATGGGAATCAGTCCACCTAGAGGTAACTCGAAGTATGTTGAGTTATTCTTTAGAAGGGCTAAGTCATAATCTTCCAAGAATCAGCCTGTCTAAAAGTAACTCGATGTATGTTGAATTACTCTTTAGATAGGCAGAGATGTAATCTTACGGAAATTGGCCTACTAAATGTAACTAAATGTAAATGTAAATATTTTATTCTCATTTTTAACAAACGAAAAATTAAATATTTTGTTGTGCATGACATATGTGATTGAGAAGATGGTAAATATTATAAAAAAGTTACTAAATAACAATCAATTTAACAAAAAAAAACGCAAATGGCTCAATTATTTTAGAACACAAGTAGTACGATAACTTCATACTTTACTAATGCAATGATTTTAATTTAGATAAAATTGATGTCACAATTCTACCGCATATTGAATCAACTGATGCATCTGATGTCGATCAACTCACTGAAAAAGCGTACAATATCATGCAGGAATTTATTCTAGGTAACAAAAACTCAGATGAGATGAATTAATAAATTATTATATAATGGCACGGCTTCATTTATCAAATTACTTAATTATTATTTTGATTTGTTTAATATTATTTATTGAAATTGGCAGCTGTTGGGTTATTATTAAGTAAATTTAATGATATGAAAATTTCTATCGAAAAGAAAGAAAAGTTATCCAAACTTTAATGTGTTTTTTACAATTTCCTTATTTATTTTTTGACTGCTTTTCTAAAATTAGCTGTAAAACCGCAACAAATACGAAAACTGACAAAAAAAAGTACCAAAAAGTTGTAAAAACACGAAAGTGGCAAAAACCAAAAGAAAGCTACGATGCAAAAAATATAAAAAACAGTAAAAAAAGTTGAAATATCATGCAGGAATTCTAGGAATTATTCTAGGTAACAAAAACAAGATGAGATGAATTAATAAATCCTTAATTATTTATTTATTATTTAAAACATTTACAATTATTAATTATTATAATGGCACGGCTTCATTTATCAAATTATTTATATTTATCATTTGACATTGTTTTATTTATTGAAAATCATTAGCAGCTGCTGGGTTATTATTAAGTAAGTTTAATGATTGTATTGTGTGATATATAAATATTGCGATTGGATCGATTGCCATTGCTTTATATTTTATCATAATGATTCTTTATCATCTATATCTGATCTGTTCGGGAATGTCATTGTATTATTTAGGATTGTAAGCACGTGTGTATGTATGTGTGCAAAGAGCGCGCGCAAATAGGCGATTGACTGATTCAAATTTGCGACGAGAAGCTGATTGGTTCGTTAGTAGTTGTTTTTTTTGTATGTGTGTAATACTTTGCGTTTTATCGCGCTACTAAGCTACAAATATAACAATATATAATAATCATCGATACAATCGAGAAATCAATTCAGCCTTTATGACGATGATGACACAATAATTATTAACAAATCACAGTTTTTTTTTTTAAATATATATATAATGTATAATATATACGTGTAAAAGCGGCGCAAATGAACTAATTAACAATCACTTAGTTTTTTTTTCTTTTTTTTATAATTTCATTAATTAACAATTAATATTTAAATATGTATGTTTTTTATTTGATAGGCACATATGTACGCGTCAATAATTTATACTTTACTTACTCTGTGTTTGGTTTTTTGTTTTTGATTTTCGATATTTTTCTAAATACAAAAGATGAGCAATTCAATTTGGATGATTGGGATTCGTTCGTTAATGTTCTTACTTTTTGATTTATTTTTTTGGGGATTTTTTTTATTTTGATTGCCATTTTGGTGTGTAAGTATTAGTAGTAGATATGATTGGATTTTAAGCGCATTATTATATATAAATCGTTGCTTTTATACAAGCAAACACAACAACAGTCTCCTTAAAAGCTCAACAAATTAGATTTAATGGACGTTTCAATTTGTGGTTTTTTTTGTAATCCTCGTTTTTCTTCTTCTGCAAGGTTTAATGATGGGCGCGTTTCGTGCGTGATTATGATTGACAATGCAAAATGTTTGTTAAAAACGTACATTGGACGAACCAAATAACCTCAACTACCACGATTAGGCCTAGGTGAACTATAGGAACTTCTACAATACCCTTCATTTTTTACTGTTTATTTTTTTCTCTTTCTCCCGCTTTTTTCTATTCATTGATCGAAAAACACCTTTTGCAAGCCACTTGTTTAATATAATTTATATTAGTTGATTTTTCAAATTAAAAATTAATTCGGGACTGAGAGGGTTAAAGTATTAATATTGAAGAGAAGACTAAGTCATTTAAGACCCGCATTCATGTCTTAGAATGTTAAAATCGTAGTTATCTATAGAAGTAGCAAATGAGGTCTATAAATGTCACTGATTGCTGGCAACTTTAAAAGATGAAAAGTTAGGTGAAACTTTCTGGAAAACTATAACAATCAGTTTCTTAAAGAAAATCGCTAGTAAGTATAATAATAATTAAAACGCTGTTTGTTCTGATGGACATTCAAATGTACATGGTTCTTTATGAAATTTTACGATTTTGCAATTGAAAGCCAAAGAAAAAATTACATTTCGTATCTGATGAACGAACAGATTAGGTGAAGCTTTGTTGAAAATGTGTCATAATTTTCATTTGGCTTCAGTTTCTTAAAGAAAATTGCTAGTCAGCATATTAATAATCAATAAAAACCACACAATTCTGGTTGCGTCACCTGAAAGATGTTTAAAAGTATTACGTATTACGAGTTTGCAATCGAAATTCAAAGAAAATGTCACATTTTTATCCTTGTTTTTACTTCATAAGTAGGTATGTTTGTGAAATTACTAGAAAACTATTAATTTTCATTTATCGTCGGTTTCTTGAAGAAAATTGCTAGCGCAAGCCTAAAAATGACTAAAGAATACACCAATTATCCTTGTTATATGCTTTTATATTAACTTGCCTTATCTGTCAGTCAGTCATTCGGTCAATATTTCATGGATAACTAGATTATTTTCATGAAGCAAATAATTTAAATGAATATTGAACTATAATTAGGTATAAAAATATTTTTGTATAAAAGCATATTAAAACATTTTTTTTATTATACAGTTATTTTTACTTCATAAATAAGCATCTTTGTGAAGTTACATGGAAACTATCACAATTCTCATTTATCGTCATTTTCATGAAGATAAATGCTAGCGCAAGCATAAAAATGACTAAAAAGTACACAAATTTTGTCTCTTGCTTTATGAATTTTTACGATTTCGCAATCGAAAATCAACGAAAATTATACATTTTGTAACAGCATTGTTCATTAAACGTCAATTATCCCTGTTTTCACTTCATTTTTAGCTAATTTCTTTAGAATGACTACCTACTTTTTTCAGCATTCAACTTGATATTATTGTTTGAGGTCTATATGTGACGTCATTTTGCATTGTCTATGGGATTATTATAGCAACGCGCCCATTGCTGCCCTATTATGTAATAATAATAATATGATCATTGTTTGCTTGATTGTTGGCACAATGTTTTTTTTTGGTTTTTTGTGTGTGTGTGGCTCTTTCGTATACGAATATTCTATATATAGAAATATGAGATATTTGTAATATAAATCCTAGCGCATCAATCGTCCGACCTGCTCGAGCAGTCGTCGAACGATTGCGATTGACTATCGGGTGCTGCGACTCTGATTCGTGCTGCTGTTGGTGGTTGTCGCCGACTCCGAGCCGCCGTCGCTACTCTCGCCGCCGCCCAAGAATCGTGGATCACCAAGAACGCCCGCTTGCTGTCGCAGTAACAGTTGCTGGTGGAGCGCAGCGGCGTTGAGTTCGAGGTGTGGTGGTCGAACGTTTGCCTCGAATGCGCCTGAAATATTACCAGCGGGTGAGTAGTAGGCGACGACGACGATCTTGCCGGAACGGGAGCGTGCTTTTCCCACGCCGAAGTGACGCGAACTCGCCCAAATCAGCTGCGTAAAGTGGCCTAAAAACAAAAAAATAGCTCGTTTAACGATAAATTTCATGAATTTTTCTAGATTTAAGATTTTTTTCAGCGATTTTCTGTTAGAATTAAGCTCCAACTATTAGGAAATCTAAAGTATTGTCAAAGAACTATTGAGAAATATCATTTTCAAAAGTAGTCGTGAAAAGGTATTTAGTAAAAACTAAGGCTCTCTTGTTTTAAAAGCGTTACATTTTAAATTGACAGGTTGCATTAACGCAAATTATAGAGCACACGTCAAGTGCGAAGTCTCAAACATATGAATAAGCTAAGCCAAAGCCAAAACGCTAATTTATATATGATATTTAAATTATATAAATGAATGTGTGTCTCTCTGTCTGCCTGTACTCAATAGATTCAAAAACCGTGCATCCCATCGCCATGAAACTTTGGGGAGTTGTTAAATATAGTCCAAAGAAGGTTTCTGGCATATTAAACATTAGAAGAAGACGTTATATTCGATAAAATGTTGTTTTGTGACAATAGTAGGACTGTCAGTGTGACAAGACAAACATTCAAATATTCAAACATTAACATTTACTCCTTGCAGATAGAAGTAATGCATCGAATAATTGACTTAAAGACTTTAAAAACATAGTCAATAGTTTTAAACGGGAAATTGTTCTAATCAATCTTTATTGAGCCAAAGCAACGCGTGGCTGAGAATGCTAGTTATATATAATACGCAAGTAGAACTTCGTACAGTCACTTTATTTGCACTCACCGGCGTTTACATTCGCATGCAAAACGTCCGGCTCCTTGCCGTAGTCGTACTGCTTGCACACGCTGTACCAATACTGCGACACCTCCTGCCCGGTCACGTCGTTTTGCAGCGCATTGTCTGGCCGACAGAAGAGATTCTGGCCGATGTCGCGATCGTTGCGATAGTAGAAGCGATTCGTGTGCGCCAAATGATTGGCCCACGTTTGCGCCAAGTGACACAACTGAAAAGCAAGAAAGTAGTCGTTTGAAACAAGAGTTATTGGAATAATATTTTTGGCTTACTTCTGAAGACATGGACAGTGGGGCGGCGTTGTGTCGTTGCCGGTAGACGTTGTGCCAACATAAGCAATCGGTGATGAAGTCGCTGTCCTGCCATGCGGTTCGTATCTCGGACATGTCCAGCACCATGCTGACGGGACGATTTGACAAAATCTGCAAAATTAAATTAAAACCACACGTAAGTTATAGCAGTATATATTTATGGAAAATAGCAGTTACAATTGTTTAGTATCTTAAACATTCAATTTGTGATGGAGATTTATCTTTGAGCGCGGGAAAATTCTGATTCTTCTCTGATTTTCGGCATTTTTCATTAAGACAATCATCGAGCAGATTGTAAAAATATTTTTTAAAAGTAGTATAAATGTAGATGCATTAACTTAGTTGAGATTTATGAAAAACAAGATCATAAGAAATCGTTAATAAGCGATACTCGTTTCTAGCTTAATTCATCAGTTCGCTTATTGACGTTATTGCTACCGCACACAGTTTTTACTCGCTCGCCTATTGATGAATTCCGTAGTTAAAGGGTTAAAATTGTTTATAACTATGTTCTTCGAAAATGTTTGATGCGTTTTTTGTGTTTTTGGCATTTTCTATTAAGACTCATAAAGCTTATCCTTAAAAATGTTCGAAACTGCGTTTTTCTGGCAGAGTGCAATAAATATCCGATTGATATCCGAAAAGTTGTCGAAAATTTCCAACGAAAACAAATATGTGTGCAAATTTTAATGATTAAGAATCTTGCAATGATACCTATATTAATAGCTTGGCACCAACAGGACAATTTCGATTAATTTCTGACGCCTTCTCGATTTTATAATCTAAATGCCAATCGACAATGAATAGTTATTAGCAATCAGTTCGAAACGGATTTTTGTTGGGACATATTTCTACTGGTTTCAAATGTTTTGACAATTACAGATCTATGATTGATGTCGATTAATTCCCCTTTTTCATAAATTCATAAAACTTGAATATAAAAGCGGTAAAAGCAAATAGAAATGTCACACTACTCCTCATTACTCTTGTACTAGCGATCGGCTTGATCATTAGCCGACTAGTTGATAACTAATTGATACCAGAAATTGACGAGTCCGATCACATGATGGGACGATTTTCGCTGCTTTCTGACTGCTAAAATCGGCCAGAATTGTCCTGCTGATACAAACCTTATTATATAGGGTTGGCAAGAAAGTAAATGCGTTTTTCAAAAATGATTCAACTCGAACGGCACTCAAATATCTGACTTCTAAATTTAAGACGTTAAACCTCCCTGCAATCTGTCGAACAGTTCTAGGACGGTCCTCTTCAATTAACACTATGTTTTGGTCATAATAACCATCAGTAGGGCGATCGGAACGTTGCTCAATTTTCAGCAAAAAATCTCTAAAATGAATTTTTTTAAGCAACTTCTGACACGTGCGCTTTATTAGACAATCACAACCATAAACTTGACATATTTCCTTGTGGGCCTCAGCAACTTTCTTTTCTTTGCGGAAATATGCCAAAAATGTTGATTATTGCGCTCCATTTTAAAATTGATTTAAGCAAACAGCAGTTTCAAAAGAAATCACAAACTATGTGCTTCAAAAGAAAGTTGTATGTGACTAATATCAAATGCTAAAAAGGCGAATTCATCAGAAACACAAGTCATTCAAAAAATGCAAAAACATTTGTTATATGTGAAAAACGCATTTACCTTCTTGCCAACTCAATATATATTATATTTCTTATGTATACCTATGAACGAGACGCATTGTATCATATATTTCAAACGTGTTTGCGGTCACGTAGACAAAACGTCAAACACGCACATTTTCCCACCTCTGCACCACCCGACAAACGCTTTTCTGAGAAAGTTGCGATTTTCATTGTGATTTACAACAAATTAATTCAATTATATGACGCAAAACCATAAAAATACAATAACAACAGCAAAAAAAAACGGCATTGTGTGAGGTCGTGGTGGCGAATATACGATCGATTTAAACTAGAATAGTAAAAAGTGCAGCTGGCATATGATGCATGATTTGTGATATCAACGTCAAACAACACACGCATATAAATTAATCAAATTGCATTCAATTAGCCTCAACCATTACACCGTCACACACACATATATATATATAAGAAATTTTTGGCGGGCGCGCACGTGATTTTATCATTAATAATTACGTGCCTAGTGTGGCGGTAGTGGTGGTGGTGGTGACGTCAATTCAAGCCATGCACGACGTAATCAATGCGTACCCTTGACATTCAGCGTATATAGAATAGCAACGTGATGATATGTATGTTGGGTTGCCAAAAAACAAACAAACAATAAGCAGAGCAGATAAAAAGCGAAGCTTCGTGCGCGTTGACTGACCTAGTAAAAAGCTCTTGGGAGATGATGATCATGATAATGATGATGATGTGTATTTGCGGTTGGCATTTATATTTCATCGCTTCGCTCATTTTTTTTGCTTGCATTTTTATCAACACAATGCGCTCGCTTCTTACATAATAATAATTCCATAATACTATACAGTATGATACAAAAGAAAATTTAAGACTACTCATCCCGAGTTCGTCGCTCTCACTCTGTTACATGTGTTCCTTATGGAAAAACTTATTTGCGTCCAAAGCAACCCACGAGCTTATTATTGAAGATATTAACTTGATTCAAAATAGAAATTAAAGTCAAATAACACTCCCAGGCGGGTAGGTGAGCGTTTTTTTTTTAAATACAATTTTGCGTCCATTTCCTACGTTCTAATTTTGATGTCAAAAAGCCTTTGTTATTTGACTTTAGTTTCTGTTTTGAATCAAGTTAATATCTTTAATAATAAGCTCGTGGCTTGCTTTGGACGCAACTGAGGTTTTTATAAGGAACACATGTAACAGAGCGAGAGCGATAAACTAGGAATGAATAGTCTTAACTCGTAAATATATAGCATCTTTGAATAAATGAATAAAATGGATTGATTGATTGTATGATCTGTGAGATATTCATATCATTTCTTGTATTGGTTTGGGGAATAAGTTGTAGCATTTTTTATCAACGACTTTTGTGCAAACAAAAATCAATTTGTTGATGTCACACAAAATTTACAAGGGTGGTTTGAAAAGTTTTCGAGCGTGAGAGTTCTTTTTCAACAAATTTCATTCTTTTTTCGACTTTTTCCTGATTTTTCAGATGATTTACGACTTTTTTCATAATTTTTCCTGTTCTTTACAACCTTTTCCCGTTTTTTCTCTATTTTTTATGCTTTCTGCAATTTTATTTCCTTATTTTTCTTGCTTTATTTTGTAAAAAACCATTGAAAACCGTGAAAAAGTTGTTAAAAACAGCGAAAAACCGAAAACATATGACAAAAAGCAGCAAAACACATGAAAAAAATAGCAAAACAGTTGTAAAAAGACGGAAAAGTGGCAAAAGAACACAAATAAATGGCAAAAAAATGACGGAGGAAAAAACGACGCAAAGAATGTCCCACTTACTGAAAATTTACGACTTTTTGATACGAATTTTATTTTGTTATTTGCTATGCTTTGCTTTCAAAAAAACACCAAAAAAATTATAGTCATTGATAAAAAAAACGCTACGTATTTATTCCTCAACCCAATAGATTGATAGGATATATAATACGTACGTGGGTGATTTAAATATACATAAACGAAACTTTTGTTCTTTACGTGCATGTAGTGATAGGGTTGGGAATGGGAAGATGAGTATGCAGTGGTGGTAGAAAGGTAATTGACTATCCAGCCGGCTGATTACTCAATCGCAGATGTCAATTCATCAGTTGCGCAACGTATTATCATAAAATTTTAGTGGACCAGAGTGTCGTCAAACCTAACGAAATGTTTAGAACACTTTTTGCTTAGCTTGCTGAACAAACTTTATTAAGGATGCAAGTGTTCGATTGGGCCAAACAATTCATAATCAGTCGTGAAATTTGAATTTGATGTCTAACGATTTTTATAGGTTATGTAATTATGCCTTTATCCAAAAAATTTAAAAAAAATATTGTAAATTGTTGAATATGGGAAAATGAAATTAAGGCCAAGATATATATTTTCATACAAAACTTTTTTTGCTATCCTGTATAAAAGGAATGATTTGAGTATTTATGAGTAGGCCTTGAAAAGTTACGACGACTACGATTCCCAAGATGCAAGAAATTTATTACTAAACTAAATAAGTGACGTCACTTTTAACATGAACTATGTGGTATAGGCAACTTGTTATGCATGAATGAAAAAATTGATTGAAATATGAATTAAATTTCAATTTTTCGCATACGTAAAGTTACCCAGGATGCACGAAATGTATTATTACTGAATTAAATAAGTGCGTCGTCACTTTGTTAATAATTATATATGTGATAGGCAACTTAATATGCATGAATGAAAAAATGAATTGAAATATGAATTAAAATTTAATTTTTCGCATATCATGGTGAAGGACGAATTGATGAAATATTTATGCTAATCAAATATTGGAATTCAAAGAGAGTGCAAGAGGCGGCATAGCATGCAAGAATGTAATTAATTTTTTGCCAATATTTTATTGTAAAGTGCAAATGTAGGCAACTTATTGTGCACATATTTTTCAATTTCTTCCAATTTTTCGCAATTAAAATCGTTATTATTGACATGAAACTTTTGTGAAATGTGGATTTTAATTTTTCGGATTTTTAATTGATGCAAATTTAATGCTAATCAAATATTGTAATTAAAATTGTGCAAGAGGCAGAATGATGGCATGCAAGAATGTACAATAATTAATTTTTTGCCAACAATGGGTTGTATAGTGCAAATATAGGCAACTTATTGCTCACATCTTTTATATTTCGTCAATATTTCTTGCGATTCGCAATTAAAACCGTTATTATTAACGCGCAATAATGCAAATTGTAGATTTTAATTTTTCACACACGACGAACGATGAATTGATGACATTTTTATGCTAATCCAATATTGGAATTAAAGGGCAGGAGGTGGCGGCATGGCATGCAAAAATGTAATTAACTTTTTTCCAACACTTGATTGCATACTGCGAATGTACGCAACTTTATTCACATATTTTTAAAATTGTTTAAATTTCTTATGAATCGCAATTAAAATCGTTATTGTTAACATGAATCTTGCAAAATATAAGTGAAATTTGGTGAAAATTTGGGTTCTTTTTCATAAATTTTTGTGTAAATTTGACGTGAATCTTGCAAAATATGAGTGAAATTTTGTGAAAATTTATGTTGGTTTTTTAAAATTGTTATTGCTAATGTAATTCTAACAGTATAGGCAACTTTTTATGCATACCTTACCTAAAACAAAATTGCGCACGAATAACTAAGCATCTTTTTGGAGTAAGTTTGACGTGAATCTTGCAAAATCTGAGTGAAATTTGGTGAAAATTTAAGTTGGTTTTTTAAAATTGTTTTTTCTAATGTAATTCTAACGGTATAGGCAACTTTTTATGCATACCTTACCTAAAACAAAATTGCGCACGAATAACTAAGCATCTTTTTGGAGTAAATTTGACGTGAATCTTGCAAAATCTGAGTGAAATTTGGTGAAAATTTAGATTATTTTTATAAATTTTTGTTGTTAGTTTATTTCTAACAGTATAGGCAACTTTTTATGCATATCTAATGTAAAACAAAATGATGGATGAATGAATAAGCACCTTTTTGAGTAAATTTGACGCAAATCTTGCAAATCTTGCAAAATATGAGTGGAATTTTGTGAAAACTTAAGTGGGTTTTTTAAAATTGTTTTTCCTAATGTAATTCTAACGGTATAGGCAACTTTTTATGCATACCTAACCTAAAACAAAATTTTAATTGAATGAGTAAACATCTGTTGGAGAAAGTTTGTCGTGAATCTTGCAAAATATGAGTGAAATTAAGTTTTTTAACAAACATATTTGTTGTTGTGATTCGAATAATATAGGCAAATTTGTATGCGCACCTAACCTAAAAAGTAATGAATGAGTGAACAAGAAAGAGAGAGAGACAGCACCTTTTGGAGTAAATTTGGCCGATTGTCGAGCTGGTGTTGCGACAGCTCACCGTACACCATCATCCCGACGCCGCTCGTCGCCGCCAATAGCTGCTGCTGCATATTTTGATGTTCGACGGTTTCGCGATGATTGTTCGCTTCGACGACGCGCTGTGCTTGCACTCGGCGCCGAATGTTGCTGATGGCACGTGCCTGCTCTTTGCGTACGCTCGGCTGGTAGTGGGCGGAGGACGGAAGCTGTACGAATTGCGGCTCGGGCTGTGTGTTTTGCAAGCGCTGGCTGGCCGGTACGCGAAGGAGCGCCATCGCAGCCGCAGTGGCCGCTGCATCATTTGCATTGTTTTTTAATGTCGCACACATGGAGGTTTGCGAATTGACGCGCGAAATTGTTGCAATGGTTGTGTTTGTGGCGGCGCCGGGTTGTTGTTGTTGTTGTTGTTGTTGGTCCATGACGGAGCGTTGCACATGACGCGTTGTTGCAGCAGGGTGGTGAATGTCCAGCGGCAGCAGTAGCAGCAGCAGCAGCGGCGACGTGTGATTGCCGTTTTTCCACGCGTGGGTATGTTGCGTTTTTCTGTGAAATGCTGCGCGAACGATGTGCGACGGCGGACTGACTGACGCGTTGGCGCAAAATTTTCGCTTTGATTAGATGTTGGTTGGTGGGGGCGGCATGGTATTCTGGTCGATGTGAGCGAGGGCGGTCTGTTGCAATGCGCAAAATTTCAGCTGATTGATGAATTTGAACTACTCGTCGAGCATGTCGTTGATTAATACTCATTTTTTGTTTGTTTATCAATGTATTACATATAGTAGCGCTAATTGCGGCAGTCAATCAAAGTTATTTCATAATATACAGTGTTACACGTAAGTCACTTGGCACTTGTAAAGAAAAAAATCAGTTTCAGCTAAAATAAACAATGAAAATTTTGTTCATCATTTATCATGCCTTGGGCAACTTAATATACAAGCAATTAACTAACTAACTAACTAACTAACTAACTCAAAGATACTTGATAATACAGTGTTACCAGTAAGTCATCTAATATTTTTAAAGTAAAAATTCAATTTAACCTACGCACAAACAATCAAAACGGTTAGTTAATAATTAATTTTTGGTTTATAAATTATTACTAAATAGGCAACTTAATATACACGCACTTAACTGCAGTGCTAATGCGGCATTCCATTAAAGCTACTTGATAATACAGTGCTACAAGTTAGTCACATGATACTTGTTGTAAAGTAATAATGTTTTTTTTCCTAAAAAACAATCGAAAATGTTAATTAATAATTAATTTAGCTTTGTTTATCAATCATCACTTAAAATAGACAACTTTTTTAACAAATTGCGATTATCCATCAAATCTATACTTTGATGATCAGTTTTGGTTAAAAAAATGAAAAAAGTTATTTTTTTTTGTTGGTTTATACGCAATTTTATCTACATGTTATTTAGCACATAGTGATAATTATCGCAGTCCATCAAAGCTACTTGAGAATAGAGTGTTACACAGGTCACTTAAGAAACAAATCACTTTCCGCTTAAAAACAAACTAAAAAGAATAATTAATAATTAATTTTTGGTTTATCAATTGTCATGTTAGGCAACTTTATATACGTATAATTAACATACATCGCTAATTGCGACGGCCCATCATAGCTACTTGATATAGTGTTACCTGTAAGTCACTTGACACTTGTTGTAAACTAAAAATTTAATTAAAAAAAAAAAACAATCAAAATGGTTAGTTATAAATCAATTTTTGGTTTGTTTATCAATCATCACTAAACAGGCAACTTGATATACGTGCAATTAACAATGTACAGCGTCAATTGCGGCATTCCATCAAAGCTACTTGGTAATGCAGTGCTGCACATAAATCGGTAGACACATGTTGTAAAATGAAAATCAATTGTATCTCAACAACAATCAAAAACGTTAGTTAATAATTGATTTCTTGTTTGTTAATCAATTATCACGCATTAAGCAACTTCAAGTACATGCAATTAACTAGAGCGCTAATTGCGGCATTCCATCAAAGTTACATGACTATACATACAGTGTTACCTATAAGTCACACTTGATAGTTGATACTTAAAGTAAAAATCGATTTGAGCTTAAAAAAAGTTTAGTTAGTTAATAAATAATATTATATGCATTAATATCATCATTTAATAAGTCAATTAATCGTAATTATGTACAAGTCAACACTTAATTCAAATAACATTGATATTACAATATAGCTTAGTCATTATAGTGTGTATATGTGATCATATTTATCATCATCATCACGCATCTTACGGTATACCCTCCACCGTTGCCGTTTCATCCAACGTGTGCAGCCAGTTGAAGATCATCATGTTGCGTTCGTACTTGCTGAGCGGCTTGCCCCGTTCACGTTCCACATCACGCAACGTGAGCGGCAGATTTTGATTGGCACGTTGTTTGACCACGCGTAGAACGGCCGCGTTTGTACTATTTGCGGCGGCGGTGGCGGCCGCATTCGTACCGCTCGCCAGTTGCTGCTGTTGATGTTTGGCGCTTGCGGAACCAGGCACGGTGAGGTGGTGGTTGGATGTGCTCGGCGTTTCAGTCGTGAGCGAGGCGGCCGCGGTTTGCGGCGTGATTTCGATGCGATCGAGATTGAACTCGCTCTGGGAGAGGCGCTCGAGCGCCTTGTAGGTGGTGAGCAAGCGGCGACGGATATAGTTTTGACGCACCTAAAATAACAACACATAGGTAAAAGA
>JARJDW010019958.1:0-10078 GCA_030264715.1 Adinopsis sp. GC000173
ATTAATAATCATAAACTACATAATTATAACCAATGATTAATGCGAAATAATTCGTTATGATGCAGGCAAGCAGCAAGGAATAACTTAAAACGTTTCGTGTGTCTAGTCTTCGATTCATGCACTTTATATTAATGTGCTGAATGATTAATAATGTATTTCCATTATATTGATAGTCAATGCTGCTAAAAGACAATAACTTTATTAATAAGGTCGAATCAATTCCGCAGTGTGTTGATTCATGGAAGTGAATTGCATTTAAATATTGTTAGGCAGATGCATAATTTTCAATGCACATTCAAGTTTGGAAAATTTGCGGTTGCAATAAAAAAATTATTTTATTAAGTAATTAAATTAAGACGTAGACATGTTATAAATAAATAATATATTGTCATATTCGATTATGCTTTAACACTCCGAGAAAGAAATACAGTAAAACCTATGTATGTTGTACGTGTTGGTTCCTTTTAAGCGATGCGAGAGTAATTGTCCAAATTGACAGGTTTCCAACTTATTAAAGTTTCCAAATTGACAGGTTTCCAACTTATTAAAGTTTCCAAATTGACAGGTTTTACTATCGTTTGTAATTGTAGAACTATTTCTGCTTATAATACCTGATTCTTGGCATTGGCTTTCAGTAATTGGGCTCTAAAGTTAAAAGAATTTTTAATATGCCAAAAACAGAGCTCGAGTAAAAGTTATCAAAAGTGAGATAATTGAGACGTTTACAGCAATAAGAGCGAATTCAACAAATGATAGTTAATATAAAATTTCTAAATAAACTGACTGAATAATTGAATGAAGCGTATATTTCGATTTTTAGAGCGCAGTGCACAATTTGTCCTTAAATTTAGACTCAAATTTCGAATATGGTAAGAAAGTTCTCTAATTAAAATCCGGAAATAAATTGTAGCCTGTAATAAGTTCTAAACACGCTTTTTGTAGTGAAAGGCCTTTAGATTGAGTGAAAATATTCCTAAACGATCTAAATATTTCTTAAACTTTTAAAATAGTTAATTCTTTCTAAAAAGACACCTAAAAACCCAAAAATGAATATAACCATTTAGGAGTATAATTTATGCATTTTTGATTTGAACATACAGACGTGTTATTGCACGGAAATATTACATCTTATAGATTGGATTCATAAAATTTTTGGACAATCAATTTTGTCTAAAGTGAAGGTTTAAACTAGGCTCTTCTTAGCTTAATATGTTAAATTTGCATTTTTATATTATTCCTGGAGTTTGCCCTTCCGGTTTGCAAAACTCATTGTCACCAATTACTATTTACTAAAAATAGCAAATAAAATAGCAATGTAACTTCACAACAATATTGTATGTTATAGATTAAATTACTTTAATTTTTATGCAAATTATGGCGAAGGTCTAAATTAGACGCTGCTCAGCTTAATTTTCGTTTTTATGTGAAAATAAGAGTTTGCCAATCTGATCTGCAACTCATCATTGATACTTATTAAGAACTAACGTGAGCTAAACTGTAAATAAAATACCAATGTGCTGAATAATTATACATCACGCTGATAACTAAACATGTAAAAATGTTATTACACAGCAATATTAGATACATTTTATAAGCTAAATTAATAAAATTTTCGTGCAATTTAGGGTGAAGGTCTAAAGTAAATACTGCTTAACTTGGCTTTTTATGTCTTCTGCAGAGTTTGCCCTACTGATCCGCAATGCAGCATTGATATTTAAAAAAGATTAACCTTAACTAAACTGTAAATAAAATAATTACGCAAGTTAATAACTAAAAATAACATCTAGATTTAATTGCACTAAATTCATATCAAAACTATTTTCAATTCTGTAATTACTAATTCAGCAATTGGACAATAAAATGAAGTGCGTAAATAATCTAACGGTAACTTTTAGTACAATTTCTATTTGTAATTGCATTTTAAATACGGTTTTGAAAATATGGATGGTTGTAATGATCGAGCGGATGGAATAAAAACGCGCTCCATATATGTTTATCTTTTACTAAATTATAAAAAAAGCTTTCTATACAAAAATAAATTAAGTGCGGTTACCTATAAACATTGTAAAAAATTAAATTTATCATCTATTTTAAATAAAGTTTAAGTTAAGAACACGAATTGTTTTGTTTTTTACATGTTAATTTAAGTACTTTTCTATCCCATCTACCAAACAGCCCCCAAATACAATTAACTTAAACTTAATTTAAAACGTTTTTCATTTGAGAACCATACTTGTGACTATTCATTTAGGTAATTATTTATAAACCAAATATGATTCTTAAAGATTTGGTAAAGAATATAGTTATTATTATTATCATTATTATTATTACTTCTAGAAGGCATTGGATTGTTTTTGGACTTCTTTGTAAGATTCATCGATTCGTGCTTGGACAGTCTTAAAATACCTCGATAAGCTATCGGCTTTGCTTTGCAATATCTGCAAACCCATTCGGATTTTGTAAATAAAGAGGTCTTTAATGATATCAAATATCGATTCGCTTCTATCGTACAGTGCGGTTGTTGATGAAACTTTAGATGCTGCTGTGGTGGGTAATGCAGTTGTTGTTGTGATCGCGCGTGCTGTTGTGCTCGATTGCAACAAAACAACATCTTTCTTATCATCCACATCAATTTCATTATCCATATCGCTTACTTGCCGTCGTTTTCTTGGACCGTGCTCCACTTTGACGGCATCATCTGGTGTTGTCTCAGTCGCTGAAACGCTTTCAACAATAAAAACGTTTTCTTTCTGATGTTCGATATTCCTTGGGCCGTGTTCGGGCACAACAGCCGGCGTGCCTACTTCATTCCCATCCTGAAACTCCTTGGGAATATTACCCACCACGAATTTTTGCTCATCCGGACTCTTTTTCTTCTCGAACATCATGTTATTATATGAATTGTACACCTCTTTGTTGTTGTGATTGAAATTCTTTTTCGGACTTCCCATAATTACCTCCTCGTTACTGTACGATTTTTTCGGGCTGAGCTGCACGTTCTCAACGGTACCTTGCATGTAGCGCTGATCGACATTCCTATACCGATTCATGTACGTGTTCCTCGAATTCTTCACGCGCGTATTGAAATTCGAGTTCGCTGGCATGCCGGCGATCACCTTACCTATCGCCTCCTCTTCGGCAATACCGCCCGAATACTCATCGTTGTAATGATATACTGGTTCCTTATCGCGTCTATCAACATCGTATGAACGTCTTAGTGGACCAAACGGATACAGGAAGTAGCTGGCCAAGCCGGCCGTCACCATTAATCCAACCAAGCCGACGCCAACCGTTGGCATCACCTCGCGACTCAAATAATTGTAAATTTGCGTACCGAATGGTTTATCTTTATGCTTCGTCGAGAGTTTTGTGCCGCTGCCGGTGTCGACTTTATCATCAGCCGTTGGACGCTTCCTGCGATGCTTGTTCTTCTTGCGCTTTGCGATGCTTGTGGTTGTTGTCGTGACAGGTCGCTTCTTTTTCGATTGTTGCGTTGTTGTGTTCAAATCAAGTTCACCAACCTTTGCTTCTGGTGATAGAACTGAATTCAATTCGATTGTTTCATTAGCTACAGGCTTTGTGGATGTTTTGATCGATTCCGTTGTTGTTTTTACTTTTGTTGTTATCGTGGTTGTTGTAATGGGTTTAGTAACTTTATTCGTGATGTTAGTAACTTTATTCGTAGGCCGTTCAGTCGTTGTTGTTAATTTAATAACCGGTGTTGTTTTTGATGCCGTCGTCTTCTTCGTAATGTAATGCGCTGTACTCTTATTAGGTAACGTTGACGCCTTTAGTTTAGTGACTTTAGTTGTTTTCTCAGGCAATTCCGTCGTAGATATAGTTGTAATCGTTGGCTTAATTGTAGTAGTAACTTTACTTGTTGTTGATAAACTAGCCGTTGTCGATTTTCGCTTAAATAATGGTTTAATCACTTTATTGCCATCATCAACAAACGTGTTAGTAACATTTTTCGGTGTTGATTTCTTAATCGGTTTATCGGTGGATTGCGTTTGTCCGCTTAGTAGAATCCACGTCGACAATCCACTATCCGTCGTTGATTTTTCGACCTTGTAGAAGTTCAACTTCTTCGTTTCTTCTTGGAGCACTGCATCCTCGTCAACTGGTTCAGCCACACCCGGATGCGAATGTTCAAATTGCTCCAGCTTCTCTTTCATCACCTGCTGTTTGACTTTCGGCGGTGTGCGCGTGTCGAACGTAATCTGTGACGTCGTATTCACTTCCATTAATTGATTTGTGATATGTTTCAGCGTCTCATCGATCTCGCCGGTACTTTGCATCGCTCTGAAAATCATAACTAATTTAGTAAACGTTGATCTTGTTGTAATTGTTCGCCTAAATTTGCATTTAAATAAAGAAAAAACAAGAAGAAAGCAAATTTATTATTGTATTGTTTAATGATAATAGTTACAAAATGTACAAGTTTACAATAAATATATCTCTATAATACATACATTAAAATTAAATAAATAAATAAATAAATAATTAGCATGTGCAGCAAGCTTTAAATTAGCATAATCACAATTATATTGAGCAAATTGATTTAAACGATGTTAGTTTATTTCAATTAGGTATCATTATCATCATCGTATCCATACCGGCGATGTGGATAGATGTGAATGTGATGACCACCGTTTGGTTTTTTATTTACATAATGAAGTATATTTTTCCACGTTTTCGTATTGTGATCCCAATACCAACCATTCGGATGGTGAATGTCTCTATGCGGATGCTTATGATAAATGTGATTACTCGTTTTCGAGTCGTATTTGGCTGCGATGATGATCGCGGGCAGCCACCACGGAAATAGCGCCACGAACGCCGAGATAAGCGTCTTTACGAAGACGATAACAGGTATGGCAACAACCACCGGCCAAATCCAACCTATAAAGCGTACGAGTAAATTCCACGCGCCGCCTAGCAATCCGAATACACCTTTCAGATCGGGTAGGCCAAACATTGGTAAACCGGGTAGCATCGGCCATGGGCCGTTATTTGTATTGTAAATAATTGGAGGAGGTGGTGCAGCGGCGGCTGGGGCGGCTGCAGGTGCTGCCTGTGGAGCAGGATCAGCTTGCGGGGCAGCAGCCGGCGGCGGGTCCGCATGCACTTCGGGCGCGCGCGTCACCGTATTCTGCTGGAAATGCGAATTCAGTACGATATTAAAATCGGGGCAATTGCTCTGTTTGCTCTGCGGCGCCGCAAACGTATTACTAGCGAGGTGGAGCGACGGGCAGATGACACCGTTCGCGGAATTTAGACTCTCTTCCGGTTCTAAATCTAATTTAATATGGCCTAAAGGTATATCTAACGTTTCGCCCTCGTCGTCATCGATGTTCGGATAACCATTCGATGACGTTTCAACGGCACTTAAAGGCACAATGTTATTATAAACATCGTCTTGACTAGGTCGTGGCGTATTGAGAGTATATTGAGGTGAGTAAGATGTGACCTCCGGCATTGGATCAACGCTGGGAATATGAAAAATGACAAAATCTTGCTGTTCTTGTTGTTGCTTGAATTCATCATTCTTCGTTGCATTTGGTTTGCGCGTTGGCGTACTGAGTCGCGTGTAATTTTTATATCTGTTAAGGTCATTACTGTTTTTAATGTTCGAATATGGCCAGGAGGTTGTTGGTTTTTTCTTTCTAACGATTGACTTGCGCGTTGTTGATGGTGTTGGTGAGATTGTTGTTGTTGTTGTTGAAATCTTACGTCGATTAGCTTTACGAATCGGACTTTTTGTACTACCACCAACCGTTCCTACTTGGTAATAAGCGGTACTACTTTTACTCGGAACGAAATTATGTATAACTTTACCATCACTCGTTATATTTAATTTAATGTAATTATCTGCGTTATTACCTAACCTAATGCTTCTACTAGTGTAATTAAGTAACCTACCTAAATTAAGACCCGATAAGTAATTTAAAGCTTGCGTTTGATTTTTACTACTACTATTATCTACAATATTACGTATTGGCGATCCTTCATGATACCTTGCCGTTGTTGGATTTTGCGGCATCGACGATGCATGGATTATCAATCCTAGTGTCCACACCAGACACCACATATTGCACTTTTTCATTTCTATCACCTGGAACAGACAAAAGAGGACGGAATTAGGTATGGTTTTACGCTCTATGGATTACGACATTTCACAAGAAATCGACGATGATACAAGCAATTTAACCTTAGATTATAAAAAATGATACCAAAATGCAATAAATTTGTTAAATAGAATGGAAAAAAACATATCAAAACAATGTGACGCTTTAAGTTAAATGCTAGAACAAAAAAATGTTTAAAAATGACACACTTTACTATAATATTTGATTTTACATATAATTTATCAGATTTACATTAATTTTTAGATAATTATTTAATAAAAAAATGTTCTAAATAGTTTATTTCGACATGGAATCTCTGTGATTTGCAATTAATAGCAAAACGTTTTATATAGGTAATTAACTGATTTTATTGATGGCTAAAATAATTTATGATAATTCTAACATAAAAACGTTAAAAAAGTATCAAAAAGTAAATTAGATGAACATAGATATTAAAAATAGGAAAGAACAATTAAGTGTTTTAGATAGTCACCTAAAAAATTACATGATTATTTAATGTCATATGTAATTTATTAGATTCACATTAATTTCCATATAATTATTAAAAAAAATCATAATAGTTAAATTAGGTAAAGAATTGGTAATTAACAAACGATGACAAAAATTGATTTATGATAATTAACACTAAATGTTAAAAAATAGAAAAACATCAAAAACAGGAAAAAACAATGCGCAGTGTTTCAGATAATCACTTAAAAAATTTTACTACTACATATACTATACATTATTATTCTGCATATTGATTAAAAAATGTTTTAAATAATTTAATTAGACGTGGAATTTTTGTGTTATTTTGCCATTAAGCCATTCTTTTCAAAAGTTATAATTTTACATGATTTTATTCATGACAAAAGGATTAAAGATAATTAAAAGATATTAAAATGTGTTTGGTGTAAAAACGCACCAAAAACATGAAAAACGATACTGCGTTTTAATTAAATTGCTATGAGAAAACAAATTTAAATTACAATTTCCTTGATCGATTTACAAACAATTTTATTTGAACAACAATTTTGCGTTGATGATGACTAAAGTGTCGCACCGAATTAGCACAATTATTGTTATAATATATGTTTTTGTAAACTGAACAAGGATATTCAATTTTAATGTTACTTTTCCGATATTGAATGGTTAACCAAGCGATGGCTACCAAATTCTTTAAATAAATTACTATGACCAAGAATTACGGTAAAAAATGTCACATCATTAAAGTATCAAACCGAATTAGATGAATTAGTATTGTAATATTTTTATTGGTAAACCGAATAAGATATTGAATGGTTAACCAAATAATCGCAACCAAATTCTTTATATAAATTGCTGTGATGAAAAATTTCGGTAAAAAATGACACACATTACATCACTTTTCTAATTCTGCTTATAATTTATAATATTTGCATTAATAATTTAATTTCTTGAAAATGATTTAATCAAAAATTCTTCTTAGAATTGAATTTAAGCAAGTAAGTACATCTAATAATTTGACTAAGTAATGGTACTCAAATTCTTTAAATTATTGTACTTAGTGTGATAAAGAATTTCTGTAAAAATGACATACATTACATCACTTTTCTATTCTGCTTATAATTTATTATATTTGCATTAATAATTAAATTTCTTGAAAATGATTTAATCAAAAATTCTTCTTAGAATTGAATTTAAGCAGGTAAGTACACCTAATAATTTAACTAAGTAATGGTACCCAAATTCTTTCAATTATTGTACTTAGTGTGACGAAGAATTTCAGTAAAAATGAAACACATTACATTGCTTTTCGATTCTGCTTATAATTTATTATATTTGCATTAATAATTATATTTTTTGAAAATGATTTAATCAAAAATTCTTCTTAGAATTGAATTTAAACAAGTAAGTACATCTAATAATTTAACTAAGTAATGGTACCCAAATTCTTCAAATTATTGTACTTAGTGTGACGAAGAAATTCAGTAAAAATTACACACATTACATTGCTTTTCGATTCTTCTTATAATTTACTATATTTGTATTAATAATTAAATTTCTTGAAAATGATTTAATCAAAAATTATTCTTAGAATTGAATTTAAGCAAGTAAGTACACCTAATAATTTAGCTAAGTAATGTTACCCAAATTCTTCAAATTATTGTACTTAGTGTGACGAAGAATTTCAGTAAAAATGACACACATTACATTGCTTTTCGATATTTCTGTATGTAATTTGTTAAATTTGCATTAATTATTTAATTTCTAGTAAATGATTTAATCAAAAATGTTCTTCGAATTGCAGTTACATCAAATCAGTTTTGTTGATGACGAAAAATAAATCTATGATAATTAAAAACGTTCATTCAACGCATGATCAAATAAATGATTATTAAAAATGGAATTATAAACCGTATATAACTAACTGTTAATAAACCATACCATCTTTAGCATATAAAGAAATTAATTAAAAACTTCCTGCAATTCTAGCATTCGAGGCGATCGCCAGCCGCAATGCGAAACGCAATTACAATTATTCCTTACTACGCTATTTTTTGCTCTCCTCTCGAAACGAATCGAGCTGAGAGAATATTACGTGTCGTAAAATCTACCCAAAATATAAATTAAAATAATGTGTGTTTATATTGTGGTTTTATGAAATCTTAATAATACCGCTAAGTTCGTTGACTTTCCCTGACCATGGCACTATGGCAGTGATTTTAAAGTCAAAGTCATTCTATAAGTATGAGACCTTTTAGGTAAACAAGCGATAAAGTTAAAAAAAATGTCGAGTATTTAGGTCAACGGGTTGATCAGCCAACCTTTCTGGAATTTCCTTTGTTACTTACTCATCACCATCAGCGTTCGATTAACTCGATTGATAATATTTCAATTCTACCTCGCAATATAAATTTAATTTCTAACATCTACTATTGTTTTAATTTTTAATTATCATTATAGTTGCATTATCAATTTATTTTTATTCCACATTGCGTAATAAAATAATTCAATTATAATTTATTTAATTGATAATTGTATGGCAATGAATAAACGAAATCTAATTTGAAATAAACGTATAGATATTGTGTGCGTTGACTTACTTTTTAAAACACTATATTGAAGTTGTAAACACTGACACATCTGAAGAACTACTGTTGCTTGAAACAAGTTGTGGAAGACCAGACGATGAGGGATAACGGCACCCATGGCATAAGCCTGAAAATTATTCGAGAATTATTTCTAGGCCCATAAATTTATTCACTTCTATATGCTATATATAATATATATGTATACTAAAAAATATTTTTTGAACTTGTAACTATTTTGTTTGTCAAAAAATTAGTTGTGATGCAATAATATAATTTTGATGTAAAGGTATAGACAGAGAATATATTCTATAACTGTATTGTTGTTATCTAAATGTGTTAATTACAGACGACACTATTTTTGATCTAATTATTACATAACTGTAATGGGTAGCGAAGAAGAGAAGGATGTGAATTATTTTGTGCGAACCATATTTTAATACAAACAAATATATGTATCAAATGACTATTATTTAATATTTAAAATAGCCATTGTGTTAATTTCCATTGATGAACATTTCAAAATGGCATTTTAATTGCACCGCTGCAGCGCGAAGAAAATTTAGCACGTCTTCGCGCTCTTCGCTGGCTAATAATAATAAATTTATAATTAATTACGTGCAAAAAATTCTTTTTACACTCGCATCGTTAAAATGTCATTCATTTTTTGCCCAAAATTTTTTTTGTACTGTTGCAAAGAAACTTTCTTTACAGGATAATAGTAATAATAATAAAAAAGGTGGAAATAATTTTATTGGTATATTAAAATAATTCAACACGCTACTAGGATAACTAAAGTCTATCGTTAAGTATTTTTTGCCGGTTAAATATAAATTTATTTATAGCGATGATAATTTTATTGTCTGCATTATCAAAACA
>JARJDW010019960.1:0-65865 GCA_030264715.1 Adinopsis sp. GC000173
TAACCATTAAACAATATTTTTTATTGATTCTAATCTGTTCATTGTTTTACTACTACTAGCTATTTTTATAATATTGTAACAACATTCATTTTATATAAAAGCAAAATGCAATTGATAAAAGGAATTATGGTTGATTGAACAATAACAGAAATAGCCTATTATCGAAATACCTAAAATTTGTTGATTATTGATAACTTTGTATATGCAATTCTATTTTTTTAGCTGTCAATAAAAAATCAACTATTATTTAATTGAATGAGTGGATATGAAAAGGAAACATGTTACAAAATTTCAAAAACGATAAAAGAGTTAAACTGCTATTATTTAACAAACTAAAAAATATATAAATATTAATACCAGTTATTATTATTAATAAGACGTTTGCTATTTACACACTTTTTTCATAGTCAAGCAATAAATAGCGGTAATAGTACAGGAAATCTTGTTAATAAATCTATCATGAGATCAATTGAATATATTTAAAAAAAATAATTATATAATACAATAGGAAGAATTGTCTAGTGAATTAACATAATTTTTGTCCATAGAATCAAGTATGAATTTTTATACCAGGCACAATAACTAAATGTTTCCTTAAAGAACGTGATATTTTGAATACTTTGATTATTAATAATTAATAATTAATTCAGAAAATGAACTTGGTCAAAATATACGTCTACATAAATTAAATAAATACATTAGTAGGTAAAACAATGAGTGAATACTGTATATCGTTCTTAAAAATAACAATTTATATACATTGATAACTTTGAAGATGCATTTAGGTAGTCTAAATTTTGTCTATGGAATCAAGTATGAATTTTTATGCCTGGCACAATAAGTAAATGTTTCTTTAAAGAGCGTGATATTTTTAATACTTTGGATTATTATGTTAAAGACTTCAGAAAATGAACTTGTCCAAAATATACGTCTACATAAATTAAATAAATACATTAGTAGGTAAAACAATGAGTGAATATTATCTATCGTTCTTAAAAATAACCATTTATATACATTAATAACTTTTAAGATGCATTTAGGTGGTCTAATTTTTGTCTATGGAATCAAGTATGAATTTTTATGCCTGGCACAATAACTAAATGTTTCTTTAAAGAACGTGATATTTTTAATACTTTGGATTATTATGTAAAAGATTTTAGAAAATGAACTTGTTCAAAATATACGTCTACATAAATTAAATGAATACATTAGTAGGTAAAACAATGAGTGAATACTATCTATCGGTCTTAGAAATAACCACTTATATACATTAATAACTTTGAAGATGCTCCGTTGCTCTTATTTAAATTTATGTCAATAATGTTCATTTCCTGCGGGTTGTTCATTCACTGTTCATTCAAAATGCAAAATTGCAATTCTTCTAAAAGTACTTTGAGTAGAACGAGTAACTAATTTTATATTGGAGGTACTTTTTGCATAAATTGGAAAAGTGGAAATTGCATGAAAATTAAAATGTTAAGAATGAAGATAAACATTTTTGTCAAACTACGCAACATTGTATCGCAAAATAATTGTTAATTATTTCAAACTTAATAACATGTGTCCTTTTCATAACTCATCATTCAATTTAATTTAATTTATATTTCATTTTGATTTATATATCCAAAACAACAAACAAACAACTTATAAAGTAAGTATAAAAAGAAATGATTTTGTGGGGAGTGTCGATAGAGAAGCATGTTAAATAAATTTCATTTCAACGATTTTACGGTTTTCACATTTTATTTAAATGGTAAATTTAATATTCACCCAATTTCCATATTAATTTGAAGATATAAACTGTTAAGAAATGTTATTGTTATTACCGAATTACTAATACATAAAATCGTACAAGTTTAATAACAAGTTTTGTTTAAATAACCTTTTTAATGGGTTAATAAAATCACAAAATTCATTCGCGTTGGCATTTTCATTCTCTAGCTAGCATTTACGAATTTTGGCAATTTCTTGTACGATGCACAGCACAACAAAAACAAATAAAAATCATTTTCAGTTTGGCAAAGTTTGCAATAATGTAATAATTCATCCAATTTCCATATTAATTTGAAATAATATAATTTCAGGCAACTTCATAATAAATTGTGTTTATTTAACATTTGCAAATTTTAATAGTCGATAAACTTTCGAAATTAAATCAAATTCCTCGAAATGATTTTTGGCAGCGTGTAGCTGACTTATTGAGAGAGATGAACGTATGAAATTAAAACGTGTAGTTATTCGAACTTGGCAAAGCATTTAATAATTATATGACTCGAGTTCATGCATGAAATTGTGTAATATTTTTTTACAATATTAAAATTAAGATTCTTCTTGATGATTAGTGTAATTAAAAACATTATCTTGTATTTGGAGCATCAAAATGCTACCTACCACCAATAACAATTTTTACGCATACGCATAGAATTCTAATTGAATTGTTTTAATTTATTGCAAATTATCGCAATTCTTCATTTTAAATGACGAGTAAATTTCATAAAAGCATAACGCGCGTATAAATTTCCACTACATAACACATAAATAATTTTGATGCAACAATTTCCAGTAATTGACAAAGATTTTTTCGTGTAAAGAGATTTATGTTTTTGCTTCCATCAAAGTCTACAAATATTTCTCTTGTCGGAAACATTTTAAAAATATTTAATCCCGCAAAGTATTTCTTGTTTTCTAAACTGCATCATGTAAGACGTGTTCAACGAATAAAATATTGTCTATATGCTTCTCAAGGAAAAAGGCTTACCTACAAATTAATACTTCTTGAAATTTAATTTAATGTCTCGAATTTGTTTTATCTTCGCCATTATCAATATGAAAAAGTTTTGTTTTGTTGTAGATTTACCTTCTTAAAGCGCCAAAAAACATTTATAATAAAAAACCATTTACTTGTTTTGAGTAAGCCAACTTGGGTTGAACGATTAAAACAATATTATTAAATAAAAATGTTTATTTTGTTAATTTCGGTGTGTGTATGAAAAATAACACATTTTAAATTTCATAAATTTTCTTAGTAATAATAAAAATTGTATCCAGTTTCCATTAGTGTGTTCAAACTGCAAAATTGTTTCTTATTTGTTCATGTAAACTACAATAGAATCATTAAGCATCTGAATTCAACGAATAAAATATTGCATATCTACTTCTCTAGGAAAAAGGCTTACCTACAAACTAATACTACTTGAAATTTAATTTAATGTTTCGAATTTGTTTTATCTCCGCCATTATCAATATGAAAAACTTTTGTTTTGTCGTAGATTTAGCTTCTCAAAGCGGCATTGTTAATTTATTTCAATATGTATTTTCTTGGAATAGTTATATATGATATAGAATAAGTTTTCCTTTCATGATATTAAAAATTCTTATTATTTTATAAACGTAGAAAATATTTCAAAGTACAGTATATAATATAAGCTCTTTTCTTTCAATTTTAAATTCTTAAAGTTTCTAAATATATTAAACCTTTTGATATAATTCACGTTAATGACGATAAGGAAGAAATAAATATTTTTCCTCTATTATACAGTTAGATAAGAATTTAATAACTCTATAGTTGGCAAATTAAGATTAACTACAGTTAAAAATTTTAATAAACTAACCAAATATCTTCGTATAATAAGAGAAAGACGTATCTTGGTTAATATAGACCGAGTACCGTATATTAATTACGATCTTTCTAATTTTCCATGAAATCATATCCAACATTAACGTCTTTTTATAAACTCTAATAATCATTTAGAACAATTTTGTAATCGTAAAAACTAGCGTCAGTTTAATTACAAATCATGAAAATTTTAATGCCATTTAAACTCAATGTGCTAGTGCTTATTTGGAGCTGAAAATTTATAGCACATAATCTTAAATAGAAAAATTTGCGTCCTTGATTTTGTATTTAATAAACTTAATTGAGTTTCATCATAAGCGCTAATACATAAAACTTAAGAATGAATGCGAGAGCTAAAAATACATTTTGCACAGCGCCACACAATTTCGTTAAAAATACGCCTAGCGTAATTTTAATTTAATTTAATATAAACACCAGAATTCATTCAGTCTACATACAAGATTACCTTTCCTTATTTCCTTCTACTTGTACATTTATATTCTTATACTCGTGGCAACATAAGAATTTACGAAATGTGCAGTATTAAAATGGAAACACGCTAATTTAAATGGCATTGTATTGTACAATATATTGTACGTGTATGATGAGCCGCAAAATTTCTATTTTGTGAGTTATTGATTGCATTATTATTATGTACGGATGAATTTCGCTTTTTTTATATAAAATATTTATTGAATGCAAATTCAACGCGCTTTAAATCATTATGTAGTTTGTTTTAGTAGGTGTGTTGTAAATTTCACATTGACACTAAAAATGATGACCTCTTACCTCTCACTTAGAACAAAAATTTGCTTTATATGCGTGTTGTTTCGTATTGAACTTGAATGCGTTGTGGATAAACTTGAGATTAATTCGTTATCACGAAAGCAAATCTTTGAATGTCTACCATAAATTTTGCGTTTATTGTGTCTGGTTCGGTTCGTACAATTTTTATATACATTTTTTTTCTTCTTCTTCTTCTTGCATATTATCCACGATGAGATAAACAACAACTTAAATTATAATAAACAAGTTTATAGATATTATTAGTTATAATTATTTTCATTTAAATGGATTAATTAGGAATATGAATGAAATTTGTAGCGTTATTAAATTTTTAATACCAATATTTTATTTTAATTGCAATATTAATTATTACCAATAAAACAGCAGCATATTGAATTATGATTTTTATGGTTTTGCGCTATAAAAATAGACAATCTACAAGCGCTAGTCTGTCTAAATGCCAGATATGCAATCAATTTTTGTGGGAAATATTGTCGATAAACGAAACTTTGGCTCGGCATCATGAATACAATTTAATTAAGACGATCAAGCATTTTTACTCCACATGCTGCTGAATGCATGCCATTTGAAAACGTAATTGAAAATTGTTACGTCAGGCAAGAAAAAAGCATTCCGAGAAAATGTACATGTTCATTTACACGATGATAATGCGCTTTTAACACTTTTCTTTCCGCAGACAAAACGAGTCGCATTCATTCATATTCATTCGCTCATTCATAAAATTGTAGATAAAAATCATTCTTGAATTAATAATTAATTTAATGAGTTAATAATTGGATGGTAATTTTTCCATTTGTTAATGAATTACACGTTTTCTTGTGTTGTTGTGTGAATAGGCGCACAAGTGTGGCGTTTCGTAAAATATTATTATACATTGTAAAATAACAGCAGCAAATACGTTTGATCTTTTTTATTTACATCGTAATTCAACATACTTTCAAAACTTGGAACCGCTTCTGATTTACGTCATATAAAATAGTTTAAATAATTTATAAGTTGTAAAAAATTAAGTTTGAATATGTTGTAATATCTAGTTTATAACCGGGCGCGAGCAACTCGAAGTTTAAATGAACCAAATTGGTAATACACATATACTTAAATAAAATAAAAAAAACTTGTATGTTGAAAGTATTATTATCTTCCATAATATTTTGCTAATTTGATTTTATCGACGTTTCGTTTGAAATTTGGCGTTGGCAAACTCGTGTCTAAGAAAGTTGAAGCTCATCACACCTAGAATTATGTGCAAAATTTTCCATGAAGAATATACATCTATATATATATTGAGTTTATAACAAAGTTATCTTCAATTATATTCCGGAATTCTAACTATTGACGTTTCACAAAATTACATTTTCATAATTCATACAAATATAGATATTTAAATAAAAAAAAATCAGACAGCATAATTTATTTTTTTTGTACTTATGTAATATTTTTATGCAAATCTCAACAATAATTTGAATTTAAAATAGAAATCAATAAAATATTTAGATGGTAATAAACACATAATAACAAAAATTGTAAAAATGTATAATCTATAAAATGATAATTTTTTTATATAAGCTTTGAATTCAGCTATCAAAGTGTGATAAAATATTGCTGGATTTACATAATTATTTCGTTAACAATAATAACCATTTCATTCGCTAGCTATGAAATTTTAAATGTTCTACTTTAGCAACATTTTCCACTGATTTGATGATTATTTCATTTAATTTAAGTATTTGCGTTAGAGAGTAAAAATTCAATCTAAAAATAAAACTTCCATATAAGCATTTACCAGCAGGCAAGTTGAAATTAAACTATAAATTCAACAATGAAATAAAACGCAAAATGTTTTCAACAAAAATTGTAAACATGTAATGAAAAAGTTTATTAAATTGTTTAAGAAAAAAAAAAAAGTACATGGAGCAGAAATTTTACCAATATCGTTAATGTAAGGTTAAGTTCGCGCCATAAAACTTTCGAAATATATCAATAATCACCGAAAAAATATTTTCAAGATGATTTATGTGAGTTACCGAAACTATTTAAAAGATTTTTTTGAAAAAATATTTAACTTGTAATAGAAGCCTCATAAATTTCGGTAATTAATAATGTGAAATCATTTTTTAATTTAAATTTATGCCAGAATAAATTGAATATTAAATAGTAGCCGAAAAATTAATTAACGTGAATAAATAATTCAACCAACGTATAAAAAACTCAATTACGAACCAAAAATATTTAATTTTCAACCCAAAAAAATAGCTTTTTCACATGAACTAAATTTACTGTTTGCTCAAATTATTTTTTATTTGTTGAAAATTACACAACGATCCATGTAGATATATGTAGATATTACAAAGTAAACAATTTTAACACAAACATTCATCCTCATACATAATTATTTCTATAAATTATTTTTCTCTTTAAATTTAAACAATTAATTAATTTATTATATAACGGCACACAACACAACAGATAAACTAGATAATGCACAGCACAAACAACACAAAACGCTCCTCTTTTTTTCTTCCTTTCTTCACATCTCTGAGAGTATAAACATTTATTCTTTTCATTTCTATGTAACTAACTAACAATAAACAGTAAACAAAAAAAAATGAATAAAACAAATGAAAAACACATATAGCAGCACGAAAAAATATACGATGGAGTGCAAAAAATTGCTGCCCGCGCCGCGCGCGCTCAAATTTTATTCTGTATATTTTCTTCAGCGTGTGCGCTTCATTATTGTTTAATAATAGCAACAATAATAAAGTACATTTGTTGCGATGCCTCCCCCAGTTTCAATAGGAGAGAAATATGAGTGGATATTGTGCGAGGGGCGAAAATGTACGCACTGTTTTTCTTTTTCGTTTTGTTTTGTTTTGTTTCTTCCTGCTCTTGCTCGTGTACGTACATACAGACAGTACGAATACAAACAGACGTTTTATGTACGAGGAAGAGCGCGCCGAGTTTATTAAATTAAAACGTCGTTTTGCGAAACGTCAATGAATAGAGCGAGGATTTATCAGATTTGAGTCTATCATGGAATAAATGCGGTTGGAAGATGATGCGTTTTCTTTGCCATAAAACTTCCTTCGTGTATAATCTATCCCTTTATAGATAAGGCATTTAAAAGTTACTTAAACGGTTTTTTTTCTTCCTTGTTGATGTTGTTGGGAATTTTGAGTAAATCTGTGGCAAAGGCGCACACACGCCGTTCTCTACTACAATATATATATGTATATGTATACTATATAATAAAATACCCAAGCAAGCTGTTCATTATGTAAAAAAGCATGAACTGTTTTATTATATTTGAATAAATAAAAATTTATTATTGATTTACGAATTTAATCAACCAGTAAAACAATTGGATTTGGTATTATTCTTTGTGTGTTTCTAATCATATTTTTATTGTATTACATTTTCCCTATAACAATAATTTATTATAATTTGTTTAATTTAATTTCATACTGCAAATAAATAGAGCCATAAATTTTATTATTTTAGTCTTCACCTTCCATTATTTAGTTATTTAATAATCATAAACATGAAAATATATTAAATTTTATAGTTATATGAAGGAAATTGGATCATGAACTTGCAGAAATTAAACATCGATCGAGAACGTGTTATAAATATTTTGCAAATATTAAATAATGCACAGCACTAATGCATGTAATAACAATATTTATGCATCGGCAATAATTAACGATTAAATAGAATGTTAATAGTGCGACACATTTATGAAATTAAATTAATTTATAAGCAGTATAAGTAGTAATATCAAAACGCCATTAATTAGTTTATTGTTTGTGGTTCGTATTGAACGTGATGAGACAAGATCGTATGTGAGGTATTTGGATAGACGTAAATAACATACATAGATATGGAAAGAAATAAATCAAGTACCTCTGTGTAAAAAACCAGCTTTTAAGACCGTTAATAAATGATTTTTTGCGAATAATTAGGTATTTAGTATAAAATTAAAGCGGCATAATTAATGACACCATCATTATGTTTATTAATAAACTCTAAGTTATTGTAGAACTGTGCTACTGAAACTACTTGATTAAAAATATTATATTAAGTTCGATTCGATTCATTGCTAAAAATAATTACTTTGTATCTAAGAGGAAAAAAACTAATTTTTCGCCTATTTGATGATTATAAGCAGTATAAGTAGTAATATCAAAACGCCATTAATTAGTTTATTGTTTGTGGTTCGTATTGAATGTGATGAGACAAGATCGTATGTGAGGTATTTGGATAGACGTAAATAACATACATAGATATGGAAATGGTTTGACAATGGCGCGAATAAGATTTTTTGGCAGATAAATTGCGTTTCATCGGCTTAGGATCAGCGAAATTGATAACGAAAACTTTTGTTCTATTTACTTTGTGTGTCCTAACAATCTGCTATTAAAACTTCGAGCTGAATTTTTCGGTGCGAAGTTGAAAAATTTTCTTTTGCCTTTCTAGAGATTTATCAAGCAATTACGTTGGAAATTTAATTGCGAGCAAAAATATTATTTTATCTTAAATGAGATTTCAATTGGAAAACTATTTAATTGAACGAAATGGTGGTGGTGGTGGTGAAAAAAAACGATCACGATCGATGATTTGTTGAATTAAAAATTACAATAATTCTGAATAATTAAATGAAAATGATTGGTTTAATCTTCCAATTGTGGATGTTTTCTGTATAAAATTTTAATGCCATTTATTATGTTAAATTAATATTAATAAATGTACAATAAACAACATTTTGCAACAGTAAATATTTAAATATTAAACAAACATCAAATACATAATTTGCAATTTAAATCACCTATAAAAATATTTATGTAAGATTTATGCATTGCCCTGTATGTTATAAGAAGTTTTATTAAATTAAAATGTCATATACAACAGCGTGTTAACTTAATAAGCTCAGTTCAAGGATGTGTAATACAAAAAGGACACTAATCGCTTACGCTTTTACACATCCATACTTACGAATAAAACGAAGCGCGCTTTTTTCTCTCACTCGCATCTTATATTAATCATTTTATAATTGTATACGCTTTTTAATAATGATAATAAGAAAAATCAAGCAACAAGTAGCGAACGGCAGCAGCGAACGGCTTCGGATTTATTATAAAATCAAGTAGTCTTAACTTGCTCCTTCCTTTTAATCCTCCCCATCGCAAATAATTGTGGTAAAAATGTATAATGCCGAAACAAAACATCAAAACGCAATTCGTTTGTCAGCTTGAATAAAGCAAAAAAAAAACATTAGCTTCAGGTTACGCATTTATTTTTGTTTTAATTTTATAAGTTTTTTGTGTAATCCATGTCATGTCAGATATTTTTTTTGCGCCGCTGTGCTATGTATTACTCGATTTAAATTTGTCATATCATTTTTTTTCTCGTCGGCGACGTCGCCGTTTTTGTTGTTGCTCGTTTTTATTTTTAATACACCTATAAGTTCTTGCTGTTGCACAATCCATCCACGCCAAATTTATTTATTTATTATTTACTCATTTATCTAATTGGCAGTGCATTTATTTATATAGTTAGAATAAATCAAGACGCAGTCACTTTTCATTTAGCAGCACATCAGGTGAAAAACACATAAAGTTGTGTGTCTTTAAAAACTAATCAAGTAAAAAGGCTATAAAATATTGTTAAACTAAATTAGGAGGGAAATAAAAAAAAGTTTTTGTTGGAAAAATTGTACATATGAACAAGAACATGCACTTCTTAAACTTTATTACCGCTTTCGATTCAATTTTTTGCTTTATGATGGACCGTCTATAAAATTTTATTGGCAAACTTTTACAAATCGTTAGAATTTCATAATTTGCTGCGTCCAAATAATTAAAAACTCGTTTAAACGCTACAGTTTTTCTTACAGTATTTTTTTTGGCAACCTAGTATTTAAGCACGACAATAATTCATTAATAATGAGATGGTTTAGTGCAGGATATTGCCTACTTTTTATTATTATCAATCGTATCAAAACATTTTTGACATCTCACCAAGGGCAATTTAAATCGTAATAAACTAATCGTAAATATTACAAACTATTATTAGTTGGATGGAGATTTTATCATCAAAAACATGTTGTACAAGGCTTAATAAATTAAAATTGGTTAAAATTATCAAATTGTTATTTTTTATTAGATTAATTTTAAGGCGAAAATGAACGTTGCTGTGCGCTTTTATCTTAAAAGAAATTAATTATTTTATGTAGAAACTTTTGTTGTAAATATAGTTGAACTTTATTTAATTTAAAGAACATTATTAATATTAAATTTAAAGTTTTTGGAATGTTGTAGCAACATCAAGAATGAACAAGTTTCAGTATTAATATTATATCATATTTAATTAATTAATTTCTATTCATAGTTGTGTTTATTAATAATAATAGATGAGGCGTGTTTTATTAAAGTTCACACCGTAATTGTTAACATTTTATGTATTTTGCAAATTTGAGCAATTTTACGCTGAAATATTGACAACATCAAATGCAACCGACTCACAGCCACATTAATTTCTTTAAATAATTAATTGTATCCAAAGCTTTCAATATAGATAATAATTTAATCACATTTTCGGTTAAAATTTAATCACATTAAAGCTAAATTATTCCTTAAAGGTATCAAATTTAAGTTTGCTTAATTTTTAATCAGATCACTAGGTAGTCGGTTTGGTTTCATCAGCCTGGTTACTTTGATACATATATACAGGTACATAATTTTTGTGTTTAACAGTTAATTAATTAATTAGTGATATATTGATAACTTTGAAATGTTACATATGGTTGATGGGATTTCATAATTCAAATTGATGTTAAGTATTGAACTTTATTAATGCATGCAAGGTTTTTACATCATTGTGTCCCGGAAACATCACAACATTCATTTCATTCGTTTGGCGAAATATACTACAAAAATAAATGGATCCCCCACATCCATCCAATATATACAAATTGAGCAAACATTATTGACAGAATTTATGAATTACGAAATTAATCATATTCAACAGACACCTCGTTAATGTAACGCCTTACTAATTGACAAAATTAAACATACAAGAAAAACTGAAATGTACCTGTGCAAAAAACCAGCTTTTACGATGGTTGATAAATGATTTTTTGCGAATAATTAGGTATTTAGTATAAAATTAAAGCGGAATAATTAATGACACCGTCATTATGTTTATTAATAAAGTCTAAGTTATTGTAAAGCTGTGCCACTTAAACTACTTGATTAAAAATATTATATAAAGTTGGAATAATCGATTCATTTCTAAAAATAATTACTTTGTAGCTATCTATGAGGAGGAAAAACTAATTTTTCGCCTATTTAATGATATTTACAATCATGCAAATTATCTAATTTAATCAATTACCATCATCGGAAAAAAATAAAGAAAAAGTACTTAAATCGATAATAAATATTTAATAGTTTAAGTTATGAAATAATGTCTAATAATAACGACCGTAAACACTGTGTGTGTATGTGTATTAAAAAAAATTATAAATATAATTACATACCAAAAGCAGCAATGCAATCAAAAGCGGAATCCACATTTCGCTGGTTGTTGTTGCCGATGATGTGAATGAAAAAGAAAACTTTATCGATTGCAGATTTTACATGTGTTTCTTCCCCAAAAAAAAGTTTATGCGTAAAGTTGTTGCGATGTTGTTTAGGTGGAAAAGCGCGTCTGGTAAATTAGTTTGTTATACAGTAAAGTGTGAACGTTTCGCGTTTGGCGACTGAAACAAGACTGCGGACGCGCACGTTCCTAGACTTACTTTTTGATATCAGCTTTTTGAATATATATATATATATTGTATGTGTACAACGCGCAACGCTCCTATGTTTTTGAATGCACTACAAAACTACTCTTCTTAGCATTAAACGCATACGTTATACGTTATTCTACATATGTACATCTATTTTTTTATTTCTAATTTATAATGTTTACCTACGCACGCACTCTCATTTTCATCTCGCCTTGCCTTTCTCCCAACGCCAGCCCGTATCATTTTGTTTCTTGATATTTTAAAATATGAAGCTTGTTATCTAATTCGTTTTTATGTTGAGGAGATAGGTAACACACATTTTGACAAGTTAATAAAGTTTGGCGCGTTTCGAATAAATCACCTGCGAGTTTTCGTATCGTCGTCGTGTTGCTGCTGCTTTTGGTTATTTCGGATGTGAAAATGTTGTTGGTTTTAATATAAATGTCGATGTATTAATGCATTTTTCTTGTTTGTTGCCCGGTTCTTGTATGCGCGTTGATTTTTTTTCACTTTGCCGATGTGTAACTTTGATGTACATACGTGAGATTTGGTTTATTAGTTTTTGATAAAGCTGTTGTTTTTTATTGTGAAATTTATAATAAACTTGTGAGGTGAATCGTCTGGATTAGACTTGTAGTATTATAGTGTTGTTCGATTTTCAAGCTGTAGATGTTTTAGATATTTTATGTTTAAAGTATTGTATCTATCTAACAAATAGATTGTCTCTTGTGCAATTTTTTATAGCTATATGTGAAACTGAACGATATATTTTATTAGAAAAAAAATCATTTATTAATTTATTCTTATTCTATATTATTAAATCAAATTAATTTTCAAAATCTAGATGTTTTAGATAATTTATCATATATTCAAAGTGTCTATCTAACAATTAAATTTTTTCCTGTGCAATTTTTTATAGCTACCTATATGTGAAACTGAACAAAATATTTTATTAGAAAAAAATCATTTATTAATTTATTCTTATTCTATATTATTAAATCAAATTAATTTTCAAAATGTAGATGTTTTAGATATTTTATTATATATTTAAAGTGTCTATCTAACAATTAGATTTTTTCTTGTGCAATTTTTTATAGCTATATGTGAAACTGAACAAAATATTTTATTAGAAAAAGATCATTTATTAATTTATACTTATTAGATACTATTACATCAAATTAATTTTTAAGCTGTGGATGTTTTAGATATTTTATGTTTAAAGTATCTATCTAACAAACAGATTATCTCTTGTGCAATTTTTTATCGCTAAATGGAAACTGAACAAAATCTTTTATTAGAAAAAAGTCATTTATTAATTTATTCTTGTTATATATTATTAAATCAAATTAATTGTCAAGCTGTAGATGTTTCGGATATGTTCTGTTTAAAGTGTCTCTAACTAACAAATAGATTTTCTCTTGTGCAATTTTCTATCGCTATATGAAACTAGACAAAATATTTTAATAGAAAAAAATCATTTATTAATTTATTATTATTATATATTATTAGATCAAATTAATTTTCAAGATGTAAATGTTTTAGATATTTTGTGTTTAAAGTATCTATCTAATAAATAGATTTTCTCTTGTGCAATTTTTTATCGCTATATGTGAAACTGGACAAAACATTTTATGTATTAATTTATTCTTATTATATATTATTACATGAAATAAATTTTGATTTTGAATTAACAATTCATGGAATCGTCCCACAGTTTGGCACATCATGTGTATTAATTTAATATCCACAAATTTATATTATAAATATACCTATAATGAATTATTAATAAATTATAAATAATCATGAATTAATTATTAATGATTTATATGTGTATTAAATAAGTGGAACATAATAACATTCGACACAGCATGGCATTAAATTTTAATTCTTAATATCAATTTGCAAAGTTGATTAGAAACGCATTAGAAATATTATATGCTATTCTAATGTCACCTGCGTATCGGTTCAGATTACTTTTTACATTTTATTCTATCTTTATTGTTACATGCCAATTATGAGGAATCGATAATTTCTGTCAATTTCGATTACACGCTCCAAGTTTTATACATTTCAAGGAAATAATTTATATACACGGTGTTTCAACCAAACGATTTACAATGCATGTAACTTTAATACTTGCAAATTTTAAATCATATTTAAAAAAAATACGCTTTATTACGTTTTATTCTAAATTTATATATCGCAAATAACACCCTTTAAAACCATTCATTTACTTACTTATTGTCAAAAATAACTATTCTCTTTATAATGTTACAATTTTGTACAAATATTTTGCTCAATCAGCGGAACAAGGAGGTATAAATTCTGCATATTTTTACGAATTAGAAGAATTGCTAAGAATTATTATTCGTAAGGTGTGAGCTCTGATACGATTATTCTAAGTTATCATAAATTAAATATAAACTGTTATACAAAAATTATTCAAATATAGAACCAACAAAAAAATGTTCATAATAAATAAAAATTAATTATTTTAACTTATTTCATCACGTTATATAAAGTTATTATAAATTTTCATCAATCTTCAGTATAAAAATTGTAACAAAGTATAAACTCCATCAAAGTTATGATTTTTGGCCTACCCGGTAAAATATTCGATTCTTTACAAACTCTTTGCAAAGATTCACAATTAGAATAAGTAGTAAAATAGTCAAATCATTCATACTTGCATTGATTAATCGTTTTTCTTTAATTAAATTAATAAAAACTATTCGATTATTTCAGAATAATTAAAGCCGTTGATTGTGCGGTTGAATTTTAATTAGATTTGAAATTGAATTAATAAAACGCTCACCTTATTTCGTTAATTTATTACATTTATTGTGAGCCATTTCAATTCGGTTAAAAGTAAAAATGATATTATATGTCTGTTTGTGATGCGTTTGATGTCTGTCTGATGCAATAAAATAATTTATTGTATTATATATACTCTGTCCCATTTTATAATTCAACTGTTAAGTTATTGTTGTTAGGTTTAAGTAGGTCTATTAATACCTATACAATATTTATTATGGAAATTAGAAGTTAATGTTTTTGTTAGTGTCACTTTGTAATATAATCGATTTCTCTTTGCTTTTTAAATTCGTATACAGAGAGAAAGACAATCGACATGTTCTCTAAACTAAATATTACACAAATGGAGCTAACACGAAATAAAAACAATAATTGATTGATTTTTTTGCTGTCGTTCTTTGATGCGATTAAAAGTTTAATTTAATTGGGATTCCATTAGGCAATATTGGAACGCCGCCGCCTTAATTACGTATTTAATTATAAATAAGTTTTTCATTCTTCCGCGTTGACAATGAATTTCAATATTTTTCTCTAATTAGCCGAGCTATTGACGATTAATCGAATCCTTTATGCAAATCATTGCATTGATTGTTAATACTAACTTGCCCTTTAGGAATTTAAAATTATTACGACGGTGTCAAGAATTTGCATGTTGGAAACTTTATGTGTAAATAGAATCTAAACTAATTAATATTAAAATTGTGCTAATATTTGCACTAAAAATTTTCCTAGAGTTAGGCCTTAATGCACCGTAAATGAAAAATAAAAGTAAATTTTCTTGTAAATGAGCAATTAATGCTAAATGTTGAATAACTTTGAAGGCCTCTTGTGCATGAAAATTTACCCCACACAATAAATTGTCTTTTAATTGAACCCTTTCATAAAGTCCGAAAAAATACTAATGTAGAATCTCTTGTACATCTTCCTACGTATGAATATTATCACTGCAAATACATATAACAAACAACAGCCTTCAGATACATTTAACTTGAGAAAATACTAATTTCCTGTTTTTTTATATAAAAACTACAAGCATACAACTATATTCTATTCTAGAATAGCATACGTATTTGAGTTGATTTCAAATATATAGGTAGGTACAACGTACGCACGATGATAACGATTAAATTGAATTTATTAGATAAAAGTAAAGGGGATGATGTGATAGTCGTTAACAAATTGTGACGCAAAGTGATTATGGCAAAGTAGAAATTTTATTGCGGTCTTTGGTATGCAAATAAAAGGACGTAAAAAGGTAGACAAAAGATAAATTACGCCGAAATAGAAATACAAAGAATTCATTTATAAAAGCGCGCGCAATTAAAGATGCGAAATAAATTATAAACAAGAATTGAATTAAAAATTTATTAGTTTCGATGGATGTGCAGATATAGGTATTGTGTTGTATTGTATTATACGTTCGTATGCGCAGCGAAATTTAATCGTGCAATGATAAAAGCGAAATGTACCGAAAATACAATTTTGTCTAATGTTAGATATATTCGCAGTACCTAAACACATGATTGATCGTACATATACACAGATAAATAAATCGCACAAACTCAATTTATTACAATCAATAATCAAAGTTTCGTAAATTAGATAAATGTATACGTAAATTCTATTACCATACAAAATTTATTAGATTTCAGAAAATTATTTTCGGCTTGCAACAATGCTTTCCAACTTTGTGTACATGTATATCAATTTATAGGGAAGTGTTGCCGAAATCGTACCACTTAACTTTATGGTCTTATAGAGAAAATTTAGTCATACTTTTTAAAAAGCACATGATGTATAATGTTAAAGGAACATTTAATTTTTTAATTTATATAACATAAATACATTTATAAATCGTATCATTCTTCAAATAGTAAAATTAAGTTTGGAAATGATAAAGAGAATTAATAATGTATTAAATGAATTTATTTCTGAGTAAATATAAGAATTCTAATTTTTTATTTGTTCTAATTTGGGCAAAAATAAATGAAGTAAAATAAGATATTACAAATTTAAAATTTTAATTTTAAAATTAAAATGAAAATAAATGTAATCCAACAGATACCTAATTGTTATGTATAAAATTCAAAAAGTAACATCCAACTTACTTCTTTTTAAATTGAACTAGAACAACACATATAAGTATTGCAATGTACAAAAAATAGTTTTTATAAGAATAATATCACACTTAATTTCATAATATGCCGCTAGATATCAGATATTTAAAATAATAAAGTAAAACGGTAGCTGGTACGATTTATGAAACCAGTACGCATTCGGCAACATTCCCTATACATATAACAACACTCGAATGAATAATAATACTAGTTGAGAAGTATTATTGTGTATCTTGAAAAAAGTAATTTAACAGTTTTGCAATAATCTTTTAAGCATCTCCTTCGCAGCTTTAAAAATAAAATTGAGAGTGTTCTAATCTTTATTATTTTTTTTTTTTTGAATTAAATAGAACAAGTTGGGTTGAAAAACCTTGAAATTCTTTTAAAATATTATATTTCATTATTTTTGACATAAATATTAATCATAATCATCATCAATAAAATAATAATTAATAAAATGCAAATAGTTGAAAAAACATAATATAATGTAATAAAATAATGCATAACAAATTTCGTATGATAAATTGTTATATATAGATTTAATTAATTTTATAATTCAACAAACTGAACCATAAATTGTTTATCCATTATTCAAAAACAAATTTTTGTTGTTGATATATTATTGAAATAATAAACTCGCCTCTCATATTTAAAATAACCTCGACTATTATTACTAGAAACAGTAAATATAAAATAACAATCTTTTTTTGTTGTATTTGCAATAATTATTCATATAAATAACAATAGATTTATCAACAATAACGCGTGTACTTAATGAAAAACAAATAATGACTTGATTCGAATGTGCAAGTTTAACCAGTTACAACCACTTATTTCTGGCATTCTAACTGACCTGTGCAATTTATTAACTAGAAGTTTATTAGTCCGAAAATGCAAATGAAATTTTGTTAATATCGTAAATTTCATAAAAATGCGACAAATTTATATGCTAAGTGAGGAAAACGTGTTTTTTTCATATTATAACCAAGTACAACGTTTTGATTTATTTTAGATTGTTTTACATAAATTAATAAAAAGTATTAATTGTTGATTAAGCAACCCACTCGAATATTTAAATTAAACAGGTAAGCATTATAATTAAGTAACTATGATTTTTTGCAATCGTATCAATTTGAGCAAAACATAATATTAGCTAAACTGCAATATAAACCAATTTGAAACTAAAAATTAAGATCAAATTATTAATTAAAGCGCTTAGTAATAATACGCCTATAGGTAATTGGTTTATTGCAATAAGCAAAATCATCCATTGTAATACTATTAATAATAAACAATTAATTATTTTTAAATATACATACGAAGCCAATAAATAACGCTTAATTCATAGGCTTAGTTTAAAACTCTCTAAATTAGTAATAAAATATGTTTATTGTTATTATTGTGCTGCCTATGCAAATAAATGTCAACCAGGTTAATTCATGTAACAAAATTACGTAAGAATAAGAGAATATACAATTTGGTTTAGATTATGTTTCAATTTTCTTTCTTTACGATTTTCTACAAACAAACAACAAATGAATTCAATATGTCCAATTTGAAACAATAATGTTAAGCGTAGATTGGAGAAAATCAAAACATAATTAAATAAATAATCGATTTACAGGTAAATTGGATTGAATTTCATCAAATTCCTTTGAATGTAATTGAACAGCTTTTGTTTTACATATAATAATATTACGACGAATTCTGTTATTCCATTATTTAATTTAATTTAATTAAATGAAACATTTTCACGGCGGAGCTTAGAAATTGATCGCTGCCGAATTTTAAGGTTAATGCTTATTAGTATAAAAAGCTGGTTGGTACATATTTACCAATAAACATTTCATAATACGTAAGTATGAATTTGAAACGTAGTGGTAATGACTATATATTTAAGAATGTTATCAATCAATAATATATATTTTTTTAATTCAATCGTTGTTTTTCAAATGGTTGTCAATGTCTGACATGCATTTATAAATGTATTACAACACATTTTGTTATTCCATTATTTTATTTAATTTTATTTAATTGAATTAAATGAAACATTTTCACGGTGGAGCTTAGAAACTTATTGCTGCCGAATTTTAAGGCCAATGCTTATTAGTAATAAAGCTGGTTGGTACATATTTACCAATAAACATTTCATAATGCGTAAGTATGAATTTGAAAAGCAGTAAAGATTTTATCAATTAATGATATGTAATTTTTTAATTCAATCGTTGTTTTCAAATGGTTGTCAATGTCTGACATGCATTTATAAATGTATTACAACGCATTCTGTTATTCCATTATTTGATTTAATTTTATGTAATTCAATTAAATGAAACATTTTCACGGCAAAGCTTAGAAATTTATCGCTGCCGAATTTTAAGGCCAATGCTTATTAGTGAAAAGCTGGTTGGTACATATTTACCAATAAACATTTCATAATGCGTAAGTATGAATTTGAAAATGACTTAAAGATTGTTATCAATCAATGATATGTAATTTTTTAATTCAATCGTTGTTTTCAAATGGTTTTCAATGTCTGACATGCATTTATAAATGTATTACGACGAATTTTGTTATTCCACTATTCTATTTAATTCAATTAAATGAAACATTTTCACGGCAAAGCTTAGAAATTTATCGCTGCCGAATTTTAAGGCCAATGCTTATTAATAAAAAAGCTGGTTGGTACATATTTAGCAATAAACATTCCATAATACGTAAGTATGAATTTGAAAGGTAGTGGTAATGACTTAAAGATTGTTATCAATCAATGATATGTAATTTTTTAATTCAATCGTTGTTTTCAAATGGTTGTCAGTGTCTGACATGCATTTATAAATAACTACAATTTTGTTTTGTATACATTACATTTTAATTTTGATGCAAAATGTAAAATTGTTTTCTTGTTGACAATAAAATTGATCATAATATTTTAAATAATCATCCAAATATTTAGCTTATCGTTATGTTTTAAAAGTTTTTGAAAGGATTTGGTAATAAAGTTTATGCTTTTACATTTGCATTTAGAATATTCAGAATTATTATTTAAAAATATATAAAAAAGTTGGATACCAGCGTATAATGCGCGATAAAAATGCTGCGCTTTTTACGTATGTGTGTAATAATAATACAATAATATTGTAGGTTTCAGTATAATCATTAAATTTTTAAGATTTTTGGTATGTTTTCATGTAAACGAATAAACAAATCATAAAATTGCTTTATTTTTATACACTTTATATACATTTTGAATGGGTTAGTTGCTTAAAATAAATACGTTTGCTAATGTTGACATTGAAATTCTGCTCTAGTTTTTTTATTTTCTTCATAATTGACGTTTGAACTTGGTTATAAAACGCTATTAGAAAATATCATAAATTTTATTGTTAATTCACATTCCAATTTATAAGCTTTTAAATAAACTAAAATGTTGCAATATTTAGTAAATGTATTTGTAAAAATATTGCTGCAAATAAATCAATAAAAATAAATGCTACATTGAATTACTATTGAAATAAATATCTATTATTTGTGTTCTATTAATTAACGTTACTTAATCCGGATTTATAATAAAAACCGGACAAATTTATATTGAAATTATTTTTATAATCCCCGCGAATTTAACGCCATAAAACACACGAATATATCCAACTAATGAAAATGCGAAATAAAAACAGAAAGCAAATTGCAATAATGGCAACAACAAAAATATATACATGGACAAACACAAATACCACCACCGTATATAGGTACAATCTGGTGGAAGTGGTGAAAAAAGCCCTTTTTTGCTAGCATGCACGTGATTTACGTATTCGCTTTTTTTTTCTAGCCTCCACATTATTAAAGATTGTAAAATGATTTATGCATTGCAATAAATATCAATGATGATATCGCCTTGTTGGTTTGTGCAAAAGCTTACGAGATGTTATGCATTTTTTTTCCTCTCTCTTTCTCGTTTAATATCTAACTTGTTTTTGCTACTAATTCTACGATTAATCGTTTATCTTAATTTTACGAGGAATCACCACTTGAAAAATTAATATGCTAATGCTTATAAAACACGTAAACACGCTTTTCAGGTAGTAGGTATTATTAAAATTAGACAATACATTTACGTGACTGAATAATTTTATATCATTTTATGTATTAGTAATAAGTAATAAATAAAATTTATGAGATTGTACCAAGCCCATGCACAAATATGTAAGCCGAAAAATTTGCACAGCTATTTTTAGTATAAACGCACACAAAACGCTTACTTGTTGAAATATATATAATGTGTATATTTATACTTGGTAAAAGTAAATTAAAAAGCTTTTTAATTTAAATCGCAATAAAGAACACATTTATTTCTATATACTCCTATATTGTTCAATTCTTGATCAAGCAAACAGTATTGCTTTTTATAGTAAACAAATTTTGTTATTCCACAGATATATCTAACGAGTAAGTAAATCGTCAATAAAGTTCAATAGAGTTTTTATCGTCTCTCCTCAATCTGTTTAGCTTCTGTTTCTAGTATAGCTAAATTGTCTCCCAGCGACAATATCATGTATGGTGAAAAAATCGTAAATGTTAAACGTAGGTAGCTTGTATGTAGCTGTGTAGCTAAAAGACCAACATTTATTAAGTAGTTTAAAATTACATTAACGGCTTTTTTCGCATTCACTTTGCTGCTGTATAAATATATGTATTAATTAGACCCTTTGATTAATAAAATATTTATGTTACATTGTGCTATATAAAGGAGACATTTACAATATTTGGTTTAATTAGTTGCACCTTTGAGGGCTCAGTTTACTCTAATAATAGCAATTTTCCATTTACATCCAATTTCGTATTAAGTTTGCGCGCACGTACCTAATATTTTTATTAGAGGAATACAAAATTACATTGGAATCAAAGTCAAACGCTACCAACTTGTAATTAATTAATCATAATATTTCCGAACAGTGGCCAACGCGTATCAAAAAGATATATCATTGTTGATTGTATGAAAAAGCGTTAGGAGCGGTTGTTATGGTCACGAATCTGCGCTTTTTCCATTTTGCGTTTGCGTTCGCATTTGTGATTACTAATTAGAAAATCGTATATAATTTATTATTAATAATTATTAATTGTCTGGTGCTGTTGTGTGTATAGATTGGAAAGTTATTAATTAGTCAATTAAAAATTGAATATGGTTAAAAAAGATTGATAAATTTATGGGAAATTTGTGTGTGTTTAGAATGCTTAAACGACAATCAAACAAAAAACAATATTTATTTACATAAAATGTTAATTACGATTAGATAAAATTGTCTATTTTGCGCTGTGCGCAAATATAAAATGGTGTTGAAACCATTTTACAATACACCATTATTAGAAAGTCTTAAATTCGTATGCTAAATCAATAAGTTATCATTGCCAGCAGGAAAAAAATGTTTTTATTTGTTGAAATGGACTAAAAACCAGGCTACAATAAAAATAATGTAAAAGCATTTCGACAATGCTTCTATCACTCACATGCCATATTTGCGATTATACGAGCAAAAACAAGAGCGGCGTATGTTAGAAGAACTCTTTAACACGTTGATGTATTCTACAATATAATATACAATACACCAATAATTATTGATTTCCAAAGTCATTAAATTATCGCAAAAAGTTGCTTAACTTGTTAAGTGACGCTTACATGCAAACATTGTTGATTTTATTTCGATAAATTGTTTGAAACTATTAGTATACAAAACAAAACGCATAAATAAATTTAAATAAGTATGATTTATTAAACGTAGAATGAAAACAGCTTGTTCCGATACTAAAAAGTTTTTTGCTGGGAATTATCGCGCGCTCTGGCAGAAAAAAATCAATTTTTAAATTAATTAATGGAGTGAGTCTGCAATATTTATAACAATGGTGTCAATTAATCAATCATTTAATAATAATAAAATGGCACAATGTGCCAATATAATAAATATTTGATGAAAACTTGCAAGAAAATAGTGATTCAGAATCAATTAAATAATGATATTTTTTCATTAATTATTATTTATTAAATATTTTCTAAATATAGAAAATCTAACAAAAGCATTAGTGTGTGGGAAGCAGTTTATTGATTGTTCGAAGCATGTTGCAATTATTATCAAAGTCTGCAGCGTTTATTTTTAAAAAATCAACTATGGAAAAGTTTTAATTTCGCATTAAATTTATTCAAAATTCTCAACATCGAAGAAAGTAAATTAAGTAGAGATCAATTTAGTGGGAATGCAAATTATACATTGTATGTATATTGTATATAAATATACTAGTGCCACCACCTATTATCTAGAACTAGATGGATACTTAACATTTTCTAGATTTAGAAAATATAACAAAATAATCATCAAAATTGCGTTTGCATCATTCCCGATTTCATTTTAACATTTTTATTGGAAAAACAAACTTTCTACATTTCAAAATCTAAATGACAGACAGTCACCTAAAGCGATTACGGCGCTTGGCTGCAGGATGAAGAAAAAAAAAAGAAAATGCAAATTTAAGCCATGAAACCGATTACCGTTTTAGTTGTTTTTCGTTATTAATTGGCCCGCCGTTGATAAATAATGAATAAAATTGGTGAAACGCTATAATTTTCTTAATACCCGTATGTTAACGAGATTTATACACATATTATCAAAGTCAACTCGAAATTAGATCCAATTTAATATTACACAAAAATCATTGAAAGCATTTTTATGTTACCTATAGGTTGCGGTCAAATTATTATTTATTCGTGTCGTAATTATTATTATTAAATCCTGTAAATAGATATCAACTTTCATTAAAGCAACGCACATTGCTACACTTGATCATTAGATTATAATATTATTTTAATTAAGAGATTATTTTAAGATTAATTATTTTAAGGTGTTGCTTTATAATTTATTTATAACATTCTTTGAAATAATTATAGCGCTGAAAAGAGGAATTTTCCTGCATATTTATTATTACAATATATTTAAACATTTTGCTTCCAACTTTTAACATCGCCGCCGCAACACATAAACTTTAAATTGCTAATTGTGACGTGTGTATTTTCAAGAACGATTTATCAACATGTGAAATGAAATTGGTTTGTTATTTTACAAAATAAACTCTAATTTATTATTTAAATGGTGACTTAATTTAAAGCAAATATTGCAAAATGCGAAAAGTAATTGTAAAATAACTCAGTGCATAATTTTTCACAATTTATATGCGATTAATGGCTGCCAGCATTATTTTCGATTTTCACATAGATAGATAGATTATAAATGGATTGCAAATTGAGTTATATAAGAAATTAAAAACAAATTTACTTTTCTTTAAACTGGTAGAGAATAATACATATGTCGCAGATAATTATAGCTTTTCAGTGAATTAAATGTGTGATAATAACTATACCTTTCTTGTGTATGAAAATATACTTCATGGAGCAAAATAAAAAAAGTATATTCTAAAATAAACTAAAGAGAAAAACAATATAAATTAATAGATGTTTCATATTAAAATGAGCTTTAATTCAATTTCCCTTATTCCTAGAACACCCTGTAATTATGTATATTAAAAAACTTATACTTTCACGAAAATTTAGTGAAACGCTAATTTTTATAATCGAGATATAGTTATGATACGATTAATGGCTGCCAGCATTATTTTGGATTTGCTAAGTTCAATTTCGCATAGATAGAGATAATAAATGGATTGCAAATTGAGTTATATAAGAAATTAAAAACAAATTTAGGACAACTAAGACTATAGGGAAAATTGTGTGACTCTGCACCTTCTTCTTCACCTGTATTTTTTATCATTATTTAAAACATACCTACTTCTGGTAGTAGGATGAGCTTTCGCCTTGATATTCAAATATAAATATAAATTCAAGTGCCTTCCTACTTTTTATATAAAATTTACAACTAATGGATATATCGCTCAACATTTCTTTTGAACTTTTTTTGTACTTTATTGCTTATAAGTTGAAATCTGAAGAGTATTATTTACAAGTTTAATATTGTACAATATTTGAATTGAATATTACATTTTTCATAACTAAACTTTACTACTAGAAAAATATACGATATTTTTATCTAAGTAAATTAAAATGCTACTTTATAACGCTCCAAGGAGCGAGCTTTTAATAAGTATTTCCAGTAATGAGAATAATTAAATTTGTGAACGCATAATATAAAACTTGCATAGACGAGGATGGCATCAATTTGGCGAGTTTTTATGGATGGTATACGTTTCTAAGTAGGTAGTCAGTGCGATGATGGTCTCAAGCTCAAGGTAATTTAGCATTTTTTTAGCATAAACATTTTATTACAAGTAACAATTATAAGTAAATAACTGTATGGGTTGGTAATGCAATGCCACACAAGTCAATATGAACTCTTTCATGGAGATTAAAACCAGGAAGAGGAACGAAATGATTATGAATAGCAACGATTATACAAATGCTGTTCTATGTAATGCTTTACTAAACATGCATTTTTCATCTTGCCTTTATGCAAAATGTTACGCGCGCGCGCGCGAAGACAAACAACAAATCGCAATAAAAAAAAATACGTATACTATACTCTAACAAGTGTACAGAAATAATGTTCATTCAGCGTATATTCAACAAAATCTTTTGGTACGATCTCCACCCACTGACATATGATATTATTAAATGTGAAGCACCTTAAGCAAATTAATTAATTATTTCGTGAATGAAACGAATGAGTGTAATTTGCCAAGCAAATGACATAAGCAATTAATTTGCTTGCGCTTTTCATTATGTATACAAATAAGGATGTGAAATATTTATTAAAAAGCATTTGTTACTCTGAAATTAAAATTTTCTTTAAAACATTGTTGAATTAAATGAACAGATGATTTGATGTGAATACAATGTCAAGAGGCGCCAAAACCTCATTAATATGAAACTGTCAAGTGGAGAATGATGTTTTGCGGGACTTTGATGTTAGTCAATTTCATATACGATCTAATAATAATATAAATTTCTCCATCAACAAATCTGGCGCCGATTACGCTCCATGCACGCACATTTATTAAATAATGCACTTTTTTCAATAGATGCATTTATAACATTAAATTGCACATTTAATGGCACTCAGTGTGATTATTATGTAATCACTTAATTGATTTATGATGACTTAATTTAATCGCTGACATTTTAACACCTTATTAAATTGTTTTTGAGCGAGAAAATTCAATCATTTGGCGCGCACATATTTAATTTTGCTTCCAACGCCACTTTAATTAATATTTTCTGGAAGCTGAAATATCAAACACGTTGATCGATTACGCTAATTTATTAATGTTTTGTCTTTCACTATGCAATTTTCAGCTAAAACCTTGGTTAAGGAACGTTCCTGTTAGCGAATTTTTATTGCCATAATTAACTGCATTTTATTGGAGAACATATTTTTGTTAATAATAAATACATTCTTATTCAATTAAATTCTTCCACTTCAAAAAAATTTTGATTTCTAGAAAATGTTTCAATTAGCAAAAGACAATGTCAATAATGGTTTTCCCACTCATCAGGTGACGCAAAGCAGGAAGCTAAATACTAAAATAGATAAAATTGTTGATTACAAAATTTCTCTTCTTTAAACTGGTAAACAATAATACATATCTCAAATATGATTAGAAATGTAAGTGAAGTAGAAATGTGATAAACTATACCTTTCTTCTGAATATCAATACACTTCATGGCACATCTTCTTAAATTTTGAAGCAAAATGTAAAAAAATATAATAGTATTTAAAAAAATAAGCTATTTTGTCTTGCAATATGTAATTACAGCAGAAACCTCGCTTAAGGAGCGTCCCTATATTAGCGAATTTTTGCCGCATTTTTAACTCCGTCAACATATCTCTACATAGAAATGGAAAAAGCAACAAAATTTTATTTGTTGCAGTGTGGTGCTTCATAATTAACCACGCTTTATTGGAAATCAGCATATATTTGTTATTAATACAATATATTCTCATTCAATTGAATTCTTCCACCTCAAAAAAATGGTGATCTCTACAAAATGTTTCAATTAGCAAAAGACAATGTCAATAATGGTTTTCCTCCGCATCAGATGATGCAAGTCAGAAAGATTGTTGATCAAGAAACGGCTTTTCTTTAAACTGATAAAGAATAATATATATATCGCAGATAATTATAGCTTTGAGTGAAGTAGAAGTGTGATAAACCTTACCTTTCTTCTGTATGTCAATATATTTCATGGCGCATCTTCTTAAAGTTTGAGACAAAAAGTAAATTAACAAAAAATTATTTCCTAGACTAAACTAAAGAAAAAAACATAATAAATTAATAGAATTTTTGTATTACAACGACCTTTAATTCAATTTTCTTTTATTCTATCCCTTCTTCCTAGAATACCTTGCAATTATGTACATATTAAAAAACTTATACTTCAGGAAAATTTAGTGAAACGCTAATTTTTATAATCGAGATAAAGTTTGTAAAAATGTAGATAAATATTTACAATCCTCACAAATAAGTTTAGTGTATCTACATCTTATTATGCAATGTTTCTATTTTAAATTTTAATAAACTTTTTGTGTAATTAATGATATGCACTGATTTCATTTAAATACAGTATTTTTTACTCCACATTTCGTAGGTAATGACAATTTGTCGTTCTTAATGAATCTGTACATTAATATTCTTTATGTGACACATTTACCTAATCATGAATGGATTAAACAAATTTTAATAGCAGTAAGAGAATACATTGCGATTAAGCAACTGTTTTTTTGCTCAACAGAGACAACTGACAATGCTATGATAATAAAAAAAAGTAATAAAATTTTTGCTCGCTTCGGTTTTGATTAAAATTTCAGCGAATCGATGGATTCAATTAGATGCAATAATCAAACAGAAATTTGTAATACAAACATGTGGTCGCTAACAACATATATTATTGTCCGCATATTACATTATATTATAAACTATAGGTATTGTTAAACAAAACATGTTGTGTACGTTTCATGCAGGAAAATTTAAACGAAAAATTCCAATAGTGTTAGAAAGTATTAAATTCTTTTTGAAATTCGTTGCACGCTGGCAATTTTTGGTGATATTTCTCGTCTCAATTACGAAGTGATACGAGAAGAATCTTTGAAACATAGCACGCAACATTTCCTACTAGTTATCTAAACAATACGTTACAGATTTAATTTTAAATGAATAATAAACAGTTTCGACTGATTCGAATCTTAAATAATAAATATTTAAGCATAATAGTAATCGTTTGAATGCAAACGCAGTGAGAAAGTATGCCAAAATCCTGTTTACTTCTATCAAACAAGATAAAAAATGGTAGCAAAGACCTTGGAAGTGTATAAAAGAATTTTCATGAATACCATATTCCAGTTGCCTCACATATCATGCAACGCTTGCGAAACGTTAGAAGCTACAAGAATAGCTTCAAATAGTTTCATTTTTCTATAAATCGCATACATCCTGAAAGATTCAAATCCAAATCAGAATGCTTTCATGCTGCTGCATTCATTATGCACACCTAGTCTGCAATTCTTTCTACCATGTAAATTTGCCGCATTTATTTATTAATTTCTTAACAACGTTGCGCACATACAGCGCGAGGCGACGTTATATTGTCGATGATGATGAAGAAGTAAAGTATGCCTGACGTCAGACGCATCGCAAAAATTGGTACAAACAAATGGGGAAATGGCAGAATTTTTGATTTATTATTGACAAATGAAACGCGCATACTACATATACACAAATATCTATACACACACTGACAAAACTGATAATGAAAATTTATTTCAAGTGCGTTTATATATTGTAGATGAGCATGCATTCGAGTGTGTAGAAATAATTTTTAATCGTGACTCAACTCGACCATGAAAATATTATTTTAGTAAAAGTTCTGTATGTGTGGTTTCGTATACATACAGGATCGCACAAAAATTCAGCAACGCGCGACAATTGATTGCATTCTATATGATATGGATGCAAATAGATTCGTTAGATTCATATCATTTAGCGCGATGATGAAGAGGTTAATTGGTTGTAATTTCTAATTTATATCATACTCCTTTTAGTTGTTCTTTTTATGAATGAAAATATACACTCGCTAACAAAAGAATGTGGACACTTTTAGCAAACTTCTGACGAAACTCTCACCCTTAGAAGAATTTAAGTAACGTAAATTCACAATAGATATATAACAGTCGTCATAAATGCTCGTTTGAAGTGTTATATCATCTACTGATAATTAGTACAATTTACACATCAGATGCAAGTAAGTGCAATAAAAAGATTAAGGCTGTACCTGACATTTCTTCCCTCCCCTTCGATCCCAATATAAAGCTTATGAGAACATCTAACTTTTTCGGATTTTGACCTTATTACTTAAGATATTGACTTAGATAAATAACCTACGCAACTCGCTCAAAAGCCCTTTTTTGAATAATCCAATTTTTAATACCATAACTGCGATGTAAAAAAGTCGAAATTGGTCGGTATTTTTTACATCGCAATTATAGTTTAAAAAAAAGGATTTTTTTCAAAAAAGGCTCTCGAGCGAGGTGCGTGAGTTATTAAACTTTATTTTGCCTTTTGAATGAAGTGAATATCTGAAATAATAAGGTCCAAATTTTCTCATTAGCGTTACATGTAAACGTAGTAGCGCACTAAATAGGCAGGTACAGCCTTAACCAAAGGAAACGAATTCGTTTAATGACAACAGTTTAACACTAGAAGAATGAGCCTCCCCGCGGTTACCTCTTTAGCCAACCTCTTTAAATCCCCATTTTAACAGGTATAGCAAAAATTCCATAAGGTAATGCGAGTTTGTTAGGTGCCCAGATTCATTGTTACCGAGTCTATACGTCTTGCGGATTATTATAAGCTAGGAGCAACGAAATGCGCTTTTAAATTGAAATATAAACAAAGCGTTTTGACGAATTAAATTCTATTATTTTTTCGTAATTTAAAAATCAATATGTTCCAATCAAAGCGTTTTATTTACAACAAACATTCTGTTTATTAAAAGAGTAATTGTTTTAGCCATTTTTTTTTCAATTTAAATGAAACTATATTTTTGATAATAGTTAATTGAAAATCTGCTTTAACTATTTTTATCTTTCACGCCCGTTTAGTAAATGCAAATGACGCTATATCTGTCGAATATTAAATTTTAATTAAAATAATCTATTTTGGTATCTATTGCATAAATTTCAATATTCATGAAATATAATTAAATAAATGCCACTTTAGACGCGCTCATGTCATATGATGTGATGCAATGTAGATTTTCCATCGATGTAATGTGGAAAGGTAGAGAAGATTTTTCGGTGCACTTTCAGCGTGTGTGAGCTTTACTTTAAAATCGCACTGTATATCATTCACGTTACGTTTTCAGCACGGTTTCGATGTGCATTAAAACAAAGTTAGAACTTGTGGGTTTTTATACATCCACCATTTGTGATAGATATATAAACGAAACAACTGGTAGTAAACGTGAACGGGAGGAAATATATTTTATTTAAAAAAAGAACTGGTAATCATTCTCTCATTGCATTTTATTAAAATGGATGGCATTTAAAATGTAAATGTCGTATATGTACTACTAGCTTTTTAACATTTATATCGATTTGTACGCGAAAAATAATTTCACATGTATACGGTTTTGTGGTGAAATGCATTTTGAGTTGATTATTACTGTTATTATCCAGCTTATTACGTTATAATTAAATTAAATATTGAAAGAGTTATGATTAATTATTATAGGCTAATAAAACTCGTTTAAAATTCACAATAATGCTTGAGATATGTAAATATTGATATTGAATTTGAAAATTATTAGATAATAACTCAATACGATAAATAAATATCTGTAATGTTAATATGAATATAACAATTCGCATGATAAATTGTTCATTTACATTAATTTTAAATATTTTTTATTGTCAATGATGTAATCAAATATATAAATAATTAATTCAATAAACGTAAACAAATTATTTATTAAAATTTATCACTTGAAAACATTTATACATTACAAGTTTAATGTATAATATTTTTGCTGATTAATTATAATAGTAGATGTCTTTTGATGGTTGTTGCAGCGCATCGCGTATGTAACACAGATAGAGCTACAAAATCTGTCAGATGCAGTTAAATATCAACGAAATTGTCGTGAAAATTACGTCGCACATGTATCTGAAAATCATCGAAATGCAACTGAAATTTCACTCAATTCGCTGAGTATTTTGTTTATAAATTTACACATACATATTTGAGCACCTATTAACGCTCAATATTTAATGTTGCGCTCCTAAATAGCAGACCGTCCGCTCTTTTTGTGCTATTAACGATTGAACACATTTTTACAAAGTGGCTAGTTTAATTTTATTTTTCCACGATTGTTGAATTTAACAATTTTTGTGTTCTTTTGTATAGGTCGTTTTTTTTTGTAGGAATCCAACACAAGAGAAAACCTTTCTCCTAATGTTTATAGAACTCGATACTTGCACGGGTTTTTTCTTCTCGTCTTATAATAACATTACGCTGTAACGTTTACGTTACTTTCAACTATTTTTCTATTTTGTTAATATCTAGATTAACTCAGCTCAGCCAAACGAAAATAAAACGAAGAGATTTAGTATTTTCTCGGTGCTATTGAGTTAATGGTATGATTTATTCCTATTACATTCAACGATAAATTCACAATCTATGAACAAATAAACTCAACACCTTGTTTTACGTGCATCTCTGGTAGAGTTCTTATTTACATTCAAGGCATGCAATACAGAAATGTTAAAATTTTTGTACTGAAAAAAGTTGTATAAATAATTCATACACACTTCTATATAGATTTTATTTTAAACTAAATAAATTTTATATTTAAATTGCTAATTTTATAAACCAGCACGCGTAAAATAGTTTTAGTTTTCTCAGCTATTTGCAGTAAACTATTTTCTAAAGTGCTGTAAGAGCATAAGTAAATAAAACTTTTCGATATTACAAACAGTTGGCATGTAACAGATATATTTTAATTTTTCAATACTAAAATTTGCAGCTATTCGAGCAATGTGACTTTTCGCGCACCACCACTTTCTTCTTGACGAAATATTCAAATATTCTTGTGCCAGCTTATGCATCATCGTGTATTTAAATGTATCATAAAAGTCACCTAGCTTTAAAACTTGTTAATAATTTCACTTTGTTTATCTTTTAGTGCAACTGCAGTGTATTGAGATAAAAATGCTTGATTCAAAAACTTTTCGATATTTGGCATGTAATAGATATATTTTAATTTTTCAATACTAAAATTTGCAGCTATTCGAGCAATGTGACTTTTCGCAATGTGACCACTTTCTTCTTGACAAAATATTCAATTTCGTGTGCCAGCTTATGCATCATCGTGTATTTAAATGTATCAGAAAAGTCACCTAGCTTTAAAACTTTAATAATATTACTTTGTTTATTTCTTAATGCAGCAGCAGTGTATTGAAATAAAAATGTTTGATGTTGTTGGTAGGTAGCTGCAAGTACGACGCGAGTATTTATTATTAAATTATTTCAGCGCCGACATTATTTTCAATTTTTAGTCATATTTTTATTAAAAAGTTTTGTGAACCCTTGAAGCATAAATAAATTAACCTGCGAACTTTTCAATATTAGAAACTGTTAGCAAACATGCGCGCAATCCATAAATTTTTATTTACCATATCTCGATCTCAAATGCGATACACCAGGCAAAAAGCGATCCACTGATAAAGTATTAAAAAATATAAAACGGAGCGCGCGAGGAAAAGAATCGATCATTTTCAAGTCACGAAAAAACGTGCATGACAATAAATTTTAATAAATTTTGTGTTTATGCACATACATTCGAAATATTTCACAATAGTATTTGCGAGTTATCAGAAATATTTCGCACGCGCTCGCCAAAACGAAGAAGAAGAGGATAATATGGAAATTTATTTCTTGCGCCGCGCATTTTCTTCAACGCGCTATAATAGAGGTGTTTAATGCAAACCACACCTATTTAGTGGCGAGCTAAACAGCATTATTTTACAATTACCTATTAGAAGAAAAGAGTAAATAAACATTTTAACAAGTTGATATAATCGAATCTAATTTCAATATCATTAGAATTAACGGAAATAATATATTAGTTGCCCAGTGGCGTAACACAATTTATAAACCATTTTTTTAAATTGATCACCTACGTAGTTTATAGCTGTTTTAGATGGGAAATAATCTCGTACGCTATTTATAAAATTCATACATGGGAAATGCAATTATTGTGTTTATGCATTCGACGAGAATCTTAAATGGATCTAAAATATTCAATGTTAATTTACGAATAAAATGGCAATTTAGATAATATTTTATCGTAATTGTTTGTCGGACAAATACCTTCTTACTATACTATATAAAGGGTGTTCCAATAAGGATGATATGTAAACATGGTAATGAAATTATACCTGTCACTAGTTGTCATTTATGTTGAACATACTCTAGCAATTTATTATGCCAAAGTACACGCTTCAAGAACGTTTGGTTATTGTCAAAAATATTACGAAAATGGTCGTTCTTTAGTGAACACTTTTCACACGCTTCGCAAAACCTTTGGTCGAAATGATTATCTATCTGTGCTCGCTATACGTCGCATCTTTCAGAAATTTGAAACAAATTTTACCCTTCATGATGTAAAAACACCAGCAAGGCGCCGAAATGTCAGAACTGTTGAAAATATTGCTGCTGTAAGAGATAGTGTTGCAGAAAATCCAAATCAATCAATTCGTCGTCGAGTCCAAGAGTTGGGACTTAAAAAAACAACAACTTTGATAAAACATTTGAATTTACACCCGTACAAGATTATTTTGACTCAAGAACTTAAGCCACTGGACCATCGTCGGCGAATGGCGAGCATAGAAGGGAGATCATTTTGACCAAAGTTTTTGCGAAGTGCGCGAAAAGTGTTCACTAAAGAACGATCATTTTCATAATACTTTTGGACAATAACCAAACGTTATTGAAGCGAGTACTTTGGTATAATAAATTGCTAGAGTATACTTAACATAAATGACAACTAGTGACAGATATAACTTAATTGCTATGATTACTAGATCAATATAAAAACATATCATCCTTATTGGAACACCCTTTAGCATATAGTACATTCATGCGATCCTGCTCTTTGCGTTTCATTTTGAATAAGATTTTTGGTCGAGGCGAATTCGCGCAATTAAAATTCTATTCTGTTACGTATTGGCGCGAATAAATCGTGGTGTTGGTGTTCGAACACGCATACATCTGTTTCTTATTTATCAGTCGTCTTAGCACAGCAGTAAAATATTCTGCAAATTTTAATTTAATTTATAATAAGCTAATTTAAAATACACATAAAATCGATATGTTAATGCGTGTTGGAAAGCATACTAAATCATTAACATTTTAAACATTAGAAATATTCAGATGGAAAATGTTTTGTGATACTGCGGGCATTGCTGCTATGCTATGGTGCGATTGAACTTTAACACGTATCTCCAACGAAACGATATGCCCTCCAAGTTTAAATAACTATTTTCGATTTAACCTTAATTTGCGTTTTGAGTGATTTTTAATAGCAGAAGAAATTCAAGTGAAACATTTTACGAGCTACCAGTCTTAGCACATTATCATTATAATTAAATCAGGCGAAAGAAATGTTCATATACTATACTACACACCACCCTGCTGCACACGTCTTGTTAAGTCTAACAGTGATATATACTTGCTGGTTGATTTTCTATCAAAGTGCGGATTAAAATTTATTACCATTATTAAATTAGTGATGCTCAAGTTACGCCAATGATTGGAAAATGTCTTGTAGTAGTGGTGGTAGTAGTGTAGTTGGTACGTATAATATTTAGTATGTATGAAGGTGCAGCAAATAGTAAACAGCGCAATTTCCATATTTAAACAAATTGTAATACACGATAGAAAAATGATCTGAGCTGAAATAAATCTAATTAAAATAATCGTTTGTTTTTTCAATTATCGATAATATAAAATGGCTTTTTATTGAAATTCAAATAAATTATATAGGATTTAGCCAATAAACGAGTCATTTGTATAATAAACAAGAATCATTTTTTAATCCTGTTTAGTTTGAAGTTGATTGAGTAGATAAACGACACAATTATGCTGGAAAATCCATCAAGCAAGCATTATGTTTGTTTAAAAAAAAAGTGGAAGAGAGATTGTGTTATGTGATTATTTATCTATAGTATGGTAATAATAAATTTGTTTGTGATTATGTAATAAAGTGGCGCCTGCAACTTAAACTAATATTAAATTACTATTTTATTATTAGCTATTTCGTTGATTTGTTAATATGCTGCGCTATGTATTGCGCAAATTGTTTAAAGTTGAATGCACATTTTTCTCCCATTTTATTTCGGATCTCTAAATTACCATCTAAATAATAATCATTATCTTATTAGTTAATAGATATGATTAATTATCCAGTTTGAAAAGTAATTAAAACTTCCTGCAAACTATATTTAATTTAAAATTAGAAATCATTGAATGTTATCTTATTATTGCATCGCAACTACAATATTAAAAATGTGTCATGGAATGAATTTTAATTTAAATAAAATCACGAAATTTATGATTAGTCATAAATTTTTCTAAGCGTATTAAAAATGCAACGTTTAACTAAAATTTATCTCCGCTTAATTAATAAAATACGAGTGAGGTATAATATTATTTTAACTAATGAAATCTTCACTCGGCTGTGGACTGTGGACTTTCACACATGCAGTCATAATATAGTAGTTAGGTACGTGTCAGAATGACTAGTTTTTATGTATAGTATGGTATGTAATTGATTTTCAATGATTTGATATATTGTTTGTGTTGCTGGATAGCAGTTGTAAAAAATGAGCTACAATTGTACTATTATTGATAAAGACATAAATAGTAAGTTGAAATGATTTATATCGTTTTATAAAAAGCGGACGATATTGTTGCAAAATATTTCAATATTTTCACAGAAATTGAATAAACTCAATAGATGATATTATTAATTAATAATCATATCAATAAAACCATACGAATATTATGAGTAATTGTTATAGACTTAAATTAATTATTTAAACTCTGTTTAAACATGATAAGAAAAACTAAAAATTTCTATCTGTTAATTAAATATTTAATTATTAATTTTAATAATCAATCAATATATAGTAAGTTGAAATTATTTATGTCGTTTTATAAAAAACTGACGATATTGTTGCAAGACATTTTCTAAACTTTTTCTACAATTGATCCAGCATAATAATAACTGAATAAACTGAATAGATGATATTATTAATTAATAATCATATCAACATAACCATACGAATATTATAGGTATTAATATGTATTTGTTATAGATTTAAATTAATTATTTAAACTGTTTAAAGATCCGACAATATTGTTGCAAAATATTTCAACTTTTTCTATATTGATTCGGAAAAACAATAATTGAATAAATCGAATAGATGATATTATTAATTGATAATTCTATCAACAAAGCCATACGAATATTATGATTATTAATATGTAATTGTTATAGATTTAAATTAAACTTAACCTAATGAAATACCAACAAACATTTCCCGGATTGAAAGCGCGCGCGTTGAATGTTGGTAGTTAATTTTAAAACAAATTACATCACATTGAATTTTAATTTAACAAAAAAGAGGAAAGCGAAAGAGAGCGAGAGAGAAAAAAATTGATTGCTCGCTTAAAATTCAAGACTTATTTGCGAAACAATTTAAATGCAATGTATGCACCAAGCAAAGTATGCAATTACAAGTGCAAATACACACAGACACACAACCAAAAGTGGTATCCAAACAATTTCGCCCAACGAGCGACAATAATTATGTGCACTTTTTTTTATTAATAGCAGCGATGGAGAGATGGAGATGGAGGCGATAGCCTGCAAGCATCACCGTCGTCGCAAATGATTTATGCATTTATGAAAAGAAAATGTCATAATAATGAAAGTCTCCGTTGTGTTGTTGTTGTTGCTAATTTTTTCGGCTTGCGGTAATTTATTTGACGAGGAGTTTAAATTACAAACAGCTCGACGCGCTCTTCTTGCTGTGCTGCGCGCTGTGGCTGTTGTTGAGATAAATGTCTTCTTTTGAATGTGTCGGTAGTGCAGTAATGTGTTTTATATAATCAGATAAGAAACGTTAACAGAATATCGTATATCAATTATGCAAATAAGATGCAATTTAAATCAGATTATTTTACGGTGTGGGTACATTTCAAATAGACATTTCTACTATCAACTGTTCACATCAAAATATTATGTTCTAAATGGTGCTTATTTAGAGTTTAATTTATAAGCAAATCATTTTTTTGCACATATACCGTATTACTTCGATATAATTTTATATCCAAAGTGGCAACGTTATAATAAATTCCCTATAATACGTATACAACCATAAACTATTTACTCTTTCAGACACGAGGCAGGCTATAGCTGCTATAATACAACATTTCTATTTATTATATTAATGGCCGTTTCGTAATGAACAATTTATTAATTTTGCAAAATGAAAAATCTAACAATAAACTTACTATGCTATGCTTTGGTGCTGCAGTAATAAAAACTGCTTCAATTGCAATCAATTAGAACGTAAGAAAGGAACCGATTAAAGAATAGCTGCACTCCTATTGAAAAATCTCTTACATTGTTCAAGATCTACATCAAAAGATTTACTTAAAATATTTGATTGTTAGTATGTACTACAAAAAGCCATTTCAAAAATTGCAGTTAATAATATTTCATACTCGTATAGTCGTAGCGTACATTTGCTGCAATAACAAGCTACAAGTTTATTATAACAAATACAAAAATCTCATTTTTTTAAACGTCCACTGCTTTGTTGAAATATCTAAATTGTTTGTTTTATGAAAATTAAATGAGACCGTACATAAATCCTTTGCGTTTTCTACGTAACGTATAAACAAAAATTTGCAATATTAATTCTAATAAAAAAGTTGGTGAAATTAAATTTGTATGAATGTAATGTGTACATTTTTAATGGAAGCTCGTCGTCGGTGTTTCGTGCTGAAACGCACTTGCACTCCCATACGAGGAGCAGCATACAATAGAAATGACAACATTTTAACGTTCTCTATCAAAACGTTATCACAACGTCGATCAATAATTTGAATGTCTTCAATAAAATTATTTTTCTTAACGTGCAATTTCAATACAATAGAATTGTAATGCGAAAAACTTTCTTCGGCTAAATCAATTGTACTTTTTTATTAAATACAGCCTGGTTTTGCATTCAAAACAATTTTCTCCCATCCGGACAGAGACTTAGTTTTTTTTTTCTTCTTATTTGCGCAATAGCCAAATATTAATAATTTTGTTTTTATTTTATTCAATTGTTATTCAAATGAAATGGTAATTTTTCTATCTATACTTTTATATCTCGTCTATAGAAATGCTTTGAAAGAAAGTTGTCGCATTTTATTTGATGCTATTTATAAATTTATAGGTTAGTCAAATCACGTTAAACTTACTTAATCACATTAATAATAAATTGATGGATTTGGTATGCCACCAATGACATATCATATAAATTTTTATCGAATAATAATAATTATTATTATTATTATTAGATAATTCTATCATAGATGAATTATAATTTAATTCATAATAAATTACAATTATGTGGCAAATTTATGATTTTTATATCTTGTTTTACGACCGAAATGGCTTTTATTAAAACTATACATGTGTTAACGGTGTAAGTATACGGATAGGTATAAGTATATGACATAATCTACAAAAAAATTCAAATTGAAAGTGCGTTAATGAAAGCTTAGCGGTTAGCCGCTCACTGCGGTTTATAATATGTATTTTAATACCGATAAATCATTTGAATTATTTGATTTACTGACATGATAATTAAAATTAATAATGCATTTTTAATTATGTGTTTGAAATAACATAAAATAAATTTGTTTAATAATGATAAATATCATTTGATTACAATTTAATTCAAATAACATTGTTGTGATGAAGATTTTTAATGATATAATTATTATTCTAAAAGATCAAGTTAATTATTTTTTACTTAGCATAAATTAACCAACGTATAAATTTCATGGGGAGTTGCAAACGTAATAAAGTGATATAAACTTTGTTATTTTCACCATCTATGCTGTGTGTTATGTAAAATAACCACGGCCATAGAAAGGTAATGTTCATCATCAATTAAGTGACAAAATAACATACTGTATGAACATTTTTATCGATCTGATCTCTGATGTCTGAAAGCCCTAACAAACTAAAAAGAAACATTATGATGAATCTTCACTATAGTGGCAAAAAAAATAATTGTGCATTATATAAAAAAAAACTATTTCAGATATTACAGGGAAAATGTAAACTTCTTATAACCAATTTGAATAAAAACGTAACACGTTAAACACATAAAAATCATTTCTGACAACACATCACTCCTCTGGAGTTATGACTGTGAAGTTGATAAACACGCAGAATATGCAAAAATATTGTCTGTATCCCAAATTAACTCCGGCTTTAGTGATTTAAAACGTATTACCTACATCACAGAATTGAAACTAAATTCTGTGAAACTAAATAAAATTTTCTTAACATTAAAGACTATTTCAGATATAACAAGAAAAGAGGTAGACTGCCTATAATCAATTTGAATGAAAAACACAACTATACCGCAGATAATAAAATAATATATTGTCTGAGACTGCACGTTAAACACACAAAAATCATTTGTGACAATGCATGCCTACGAAGTTGATAAAGATACAGAACATGCAAAATATTATCTGTATGCCAAATTAACTCCGACTGTATTGATTTAAAACATATTACCTACTCCACAGAATTGTCTTGTACTTGTACAAATATGATTGAATTTCTTGTATCTCACTTTGTGCGTTTTTTGCTGCAATTCAATTATTTTATGTTATATTGTAAATACTTTGTTTTTCATTTCTCGATCCGTGATACCTATTTTCCACGAATGTTGCATTTGTTTTCATTTTTCTCAACACTAATTGATCGCACTTGTTTTGTCCTATTAGAGTTGGTTTTTCCTCGCTTTGTGCCACGTTTTTAAGACGTAATTCGAGAAATGTTTACCAAAAACCTATATAGGTAGTACATTTCCCAGATACTTTGGCTACGACAATTAACTAAAAGTGAATATTTTTATTAACATCCCTAATATAAGCTCTTCAATTTACATCATACAAATAGAGAAAAGAAGCACAAGATAGATAGATAAATTGCAGCGTAAAGTATGTTATAATCAATAATGTATGATGTAATAATAATTTACGATGTTAAAGTTTGGGATAATTTTAACACAAATAAAAATTGTTTAAAAAATTCTCCTCGTATGGTTTTACGACGATTTTCTAAGACTCAAACAAACAATAACAAATAAATAATAAACCATAATATGAAAATATGCTGGATAACTACAATTTTTCTGACTTTCCACATTTTTTATAAATGTTATCATAAAATATCCACATATTTTATTGATAGATTCTAATTAATAGATAGGTTTTTAATATATTTTTATCCAGTGGCATCAAAAATATTATAATGAAATGTAACATGCAGCTGAACAGATATTCAATTAGCGTCAAATTAAATAAAATGAATTACATGTCAGTAAAATGTAACATTCATTATAATAAAAACAAGGGAATTTTATATTGAAGTGCTTCAAGTTTTTTTTAGAAATTTCATTAATACATGATTAAATTAAAATTAATTTGGTTTGTCACGAAAAACTGTATATCATTGACATTGTGACAAATATTTATTTATTTATTTTTCTTAATTTTCAACACTTCATTTATTAAAGTTTTCTGCGCAATTTGTCGTAGCCTTTCATTTAGGAAAGAAAAATGAATCGATGTTGTAGCTATTAAAAGAACCACTAATAATTTCAACAAGAATATTAGAAAAATGATATAAATCATCATCAATGCGATTTTATAAATACATATCTAAAAATTATATTTCAAATGTAACAAATTTTGAAAATGTATGTATGTGTGTAATATTTTATATGTTTAATACAATAGATGGTATAGCAACGAACCACAGCAACGTTTTCTTATAAATTAAACTTGCAAAGAAAGATAAAGTTAAAAAATGTTTTATCTATGAAAAGCAAGGTTAAATATAACACTATAGTGTGGTGTACTATGCCGTAAATAAATAGATTTTTTTCTGGTATATTCAAATAAAATCCCTGATGTATGTTAGTATAAAAATATAACTTCATACTCCATGCGCGAGAAAATAGTTGCCTATATTACAATTTCAAATTTTTTCGTTTTAAATTTTAAAACTTATAAATGAAATGCCGCTGGGTCTTTTTATACCCATATCTGCATAGCGAAACGTTTACATTCTATTTTGTGCAACATACATATACGCAGATATGCTAACTGGCATATTAAAAATCTCGGCAAATGCCTATTTATTTAATAATTCGCTTACGTACACATTAAAAAAAGTGTACCTACTTAGATAAAAAACGGATAGCATAGTCTTAATATGTTCAAAGCATTTTCAGTGAAACCTTATGATGGATCTTCACTCTAGTGGCCAAATAAAAATAATTGGGCATTACAATATAAAACTATGTCAGATATTACAGGGAAAATGTGGACCTCTTATAACCAATTTGAATAAAAACATAACACGTTAAACATACAAAAATCATTTTTGGCAACACATCATTCCTCTGGAATTATGACTAAGAAGTTGACAAAGACGCAGAATATGCAAAAATATTATCTGAATGCCAAATTAATTGCGACTTTAGTGATTTAAAACTAACTGGCATATTAAAAATCTCGGCAAATGCCTATTTATTTAATAATTCGCTTACGTGCACATTAAAAAAAGTGTACCTACTTAGATAAAAAATGGATAGCATCGTCTTAATATGCTCAAAGCATTTTCAGTGAAACGACTGTAAGCATCATCCCCAAGTGCATTCTTAAATGCATCGAATTTTCCAGCATTAATAATGCAAAATTTGAAACGCTTCTTCTTCAGTTTACAACACACAAAATACATCAGCAAGTTGATGAAACTTACATCAACCGTACATTTATGTGGAAGACGAATGCAGAATCAGCTCGTATTTGTTAAGAACCGAAAAAAAGAACGAACTGGGGCGCAAATAAAAATTCAATTACTTACTTTGCAATAACCGTCGACGCAAACACCTTTCGTACCAATTGGCGCAATTTTACCCGTTGATGTGGTGGGTTTATTACAGCTTGTACCATCAGCCACTGTTTTATTAAGTGTTGCATAAAATCCACCGCCAACCGCTATGCAATTTAATGCACATTCGTCGATTCCTATAAAAAAGTTTTGAAAAAATACGTTAGTGCATAAAATTATTATAAAATCGATAATAATAATGTAATATCGTAGTTAGAATAAACAAATAATAAATGGCAAATTCATGTAAATTATTATTATTATAAATTTTATCATTGTTGCATAAAAAGCGAATGGATAAATTATTGGAAATTAATTCTTGCATAATGTAAATTGCTTGCTTCCAGTGATATTAAACAATATTTTTATGTGTAAAATCACAATTAATTACTAAATTGTACATGTATATATATGTATATATGCACATATGAAGCAAACGAGTGCATGGTTTACATAGGCAGCTCCCACTCCATAGATGCGTTCGTAGAGTTGCCTACATCGAATGCGCTTCTAACAAGAATAATTCTATAGTAAATTATGTTCGTGGTGTTTGTGTAATCGATATTACGATGAAGTTAGACCACATTTAAAAATTTATATTCTTGTTGATGTTAATTTATAACTGTTATAAACATTTTCACATTTCTAGACCAGTATCATTAATAAAATGAATAAAATGAACCATTTTTTTTCCATTGCTGGACAGACTATATATACTATACCGACTATATATTTTTGTTTTAAAATAAATCTAAGAATTTCTTTGTATTAAAGATTTGAATATACCTTGTAAGTAAGGTTGCCATAAGTAGCTTCGTCCTTTATACTGTCGATTATTGTAAGCAGAGCATTGTTCTGAACGAAAATCACCTCCAGATGTACAATCCTAAAAACAATATGATATTTAATTAAAATTAATGACGGCGATAAAAGAAGTAAATTAAGCATGTAATTTAATTACATATATCATTGCGAATATACTAAAATATTCGAAACATTTTGTTCATATTTCTATCATTCATTAGACATGAATATTAAATATGATGTTACAGTTTAAAGGCTAAACATCTCAAAACTTTTCTAATTATAATTATTAATAGCCTTGAATTGAGATTAAAATAACTCCTCAATTCTCAACCGAAAAATTACTAAACAAGCACTAACTGAAAATGCAATAAAAATATGATTTAAAATCACCTCGTCGATGGCATTTATGCAGCTACTGTAGCTAATAAATTATCCAACTAATTTCTTTCGAATGATCGATTGTCGTAAATTATTATAAATTAAAATTCCCAATCATAGAAATCATATTTTATCGCGCTCATCTGACCATAAGCGTTCATTAAGTCAAGAAAAACAAGATTCCTTTTAAATCAATTAAACAATTTATAAAATAAGAATCAATAAATGATTTGGGTGGTCGAAATCATATAATTATTACAACTGTCAAACGTTAATTGTGATTTAACGCCATTCGTAACCTTCTGAACTCAAATATATCTGATGGCATCTAACGCACACGCACTCACTCGATCGAGAAAGAAGAATGAAATTTCTGCAGCTTGTTAATCATCATTCTCTTTTCATTCTCGATTAAAACAAAACTGTGATTTAGTTGCCCAAAATGAAAAAAAGAAATAGACAAAAGGAACGCGCGCTGATATATATAAAAAAAGCAAAGTTAATTGAGTTTTTATGAGCGTTACCACCCATAACGGTCCATTCACTCATTAATTAATCACAACAATAACTATTATACATATACATATAAAAAGGAGAGGACCCGCAATGTACTTTCAACAATAATAGTTACAAAAAAAAAGAAAAAAACAAAAACGAGGAGGCTTACCTGCGTGTTACAAAGTCGTACACGTTTATACAAACCAATACAACGATTGATAATCTTATCTTGTCGACGACGTCGACGTGAATGCTTTTTGTAGTACCTGAAAGAGAAACAAGCGGTGTATTAAAAAAATGATTTATTGTTAAATAATTTAATTAATCATTTATCGTTTGTGGTTGAAACAATGCCAAGGTTAGTGAATTTATTAATAGTTAGGGGCGGGTTATTCAATTTATGATAAATTTGCAAATTGAATAGTTTAGTTTAAACATGTTGCACATTGTATGAAATTTGATCCCAATTCCTATGTAAGTATATACACTCATTTCTCGTTCGAATATGTATGAATTAATTCATTTCAAAATTAATTACTATAATTTATAATAATGAATTAATGTACCTAAAAAGAATAGTAAAACTTGATATGGAATAATAAAACGATAGTTTAGAAATCCATAATAGATTAATTGTTTTCGTATTTTTCTATGTACCAAACAATATAATAGTAAAATTGTTCAAATTACAATCTATTTAAGGAAATAAATCGTAATAAAATTAAGATAATCGTAAATTATACGTATTGTACTAAAGTAAAGTTAAAATTTTATTATTAAAATCGATGTCCACTTTAGTTTATTAGGGATAATCATAAATTAATAGTAACAAATCAGAAATTATAATAAAAACAATAAATAAACCTTTTAATTTTACTCTACTATACTTTTTTAAATCATTATTAATCATTTAATCGTAAATTAAACGTATTGGACTACAGTAAGACTAAAATTTTATTATTAAAAACGATGTGCACTTTAATTTATTAGGGATAATCATAAATTAAAAGTAACCAATCAGAAATGGTAAGAGAAACAATAATTAAACTTTTAATTTTACTTTACTATCATTGCTAATCATTTAATCGTAAATTAAACGTATTGGACTAAACTGAAGTTCAAAATTTATTATTAAAATCGATGTCCACTTTAGTTTATTAGAAATAATTATTAGGGATAATCATAAATTAAAAGTAACAAATCAGAAATTATAAAAAAAAAACTTTCAATTTTACTTCAGTATTTTACAATTTTTTAAATCATTACTAAACGACTTACTAAACAGATAATACTCGGAAAATACTACAAACATAATAAATTTATGCCACAACTTGTAACAACTACTACAAATGGAATAAATAATGCGGAAAGTTGTTAAAAAGCGCAAAGTTCTTTTTGATAGAAAAAAATTCAATATCTAAATTGTAATAACACCACTGACTATTCGAATCGAGCAGAGAAGGAAGAGGATTCGTAAATAAATCATCTAATTTTAATTCAATGTCTCGAACAGATTGTTGTGCAGCATTGTGTAAAAAACCTAATAATATAAATCAATCAAAACGTATGAATGCAGTAACTAGTTGTCTAATACATCAATATCAATAACAATTTGTCAACAACAGGCGTTTAATTTAATCGTTATTTAATTATTATTAAATTAAATTGTGGTATTTACTATTTGCGTTTCTAGTACCAATAAATAAATAAATTTTCCTAATAAATCCATAATATTATCTATAATGTTTTGAAAAGTATCTGTGTAATATGTTAATTAACAGCAAAAGATTAATTAATTATTTAACGCGCGCGCATATTTATGCTAATTAACTAAATGTGTTATGTAACGATTTCTGTGTTTAACTGTTCATGTATCATTTAATTGCTACCACCAACAATTTTTTATTTCCTGCGAAAAGCGATTTCGATTCAAATTAATAATAAATTTTTCATTGTTAATTATTGGGTTCGTTGATTAGCTATCAAGGAAATATCTTTCTGTTTAGATCGAAAATATGAAAAGCAATGCGTTTTGTTTTTTTGTTGTTGTTGTTGATGTTGTTGGTTTTTTTATTCTTTCATTCGTTTATTATAAATTGCAACAGGAAGATGTTTTAACATGTGGGTTTTTTGTTTATTGTTGAAATAATTACACTCCTATGAATTCGAATTAGTATTATTATCCATTTTGTAAAAGCATTATCACGATCGAGAGATTTTATTCAAGATTAAATCATCCGCATCGGGCCTTTTTTTAAGGAAACTGAAAACTAAATGGGACATCATTTAAATAGACAATGTCATTAACACTATAAAAAATCATTTTCTAAAATTAGTTTTCATTCTTAGAAGTCTACAAAATTGCCAACGCAATTAAAATTGTGCGAGAGTGAGATCATCTTCGTCTCTACTCCACACACGAAAAACGAAATCAAACATTTTATTGCTTTTTAAATACACTAATATGCAATATATATTAAGATTGAATAACTATTACATGATGCATAGTGACAACACGATTAAACTATTTTCTTTAAACATTAAATATTTCTATTTGCAGGATTAGTCTACTACTAGTATTCGTATAGTAGGAAGAAAGTCGTCTCTTATAGAAAATGAAGCTTGAAAGAAGGATGTGTCAAAAATTCTCAAGAATTCATTGATTGATTGGTTTATTTACTGTCTAATATAAATATTAACTCTTATGTTTACGGATTTTTTTTCAAAACGCACTATTATATACATACATTGTATTCACTTTATATACATATTACTTGTTACAAAGTTTGTTTAATCTATAATTTTATATAAATATATTTCTCGATGATTAAAAGATCTTGTCTAAGTATGTACCTACATTTATTTTATTAAATCTTTTCTCACTATTGCGGCTATTTTAATTTTTCCACAATAAATTAACTCCTGCTACATTAAGTAATTACTACGTTCGAGGCCTGACAGTCTGTAATTTTTATAATATGAAAATTGCGTTCATTTAACAATAATACTGAAATTTTGTAAAATTAAAAATACTGAAATCGGTTTAATAATAAATTTAGTCACACCTCTTTAACCGCTTGCACTATATAATTTACCATAATAATTTCCTTTTCGTAATTCCTACATGATTTTAATCTCGGACTGCATATCTAAGATACAGTGGCTCTCGCATTATAGAAGAGATAACGCGATAATGTTTTACAAACAGTTAATTATATGCACAAATTAGATTTTTCTAATTAATCATTCCACACGAAAAATTTTCTTTTAGCGTTTCAACACCAATGGTAAAACCAATTACCACGATCTACTTTTTTGATTTTTAAGGTTAAACATTATAATTATAATAAATTAACGCATTTTTCCGGCAGATGATTTAAATAATTTTGTGTATCAAATTTTTCTGATTTATTAAAACAAGATTTGCATAAAATATCTATCTCCCATTCTCGATGATGATAAATTAAATATGTTTGAATTTAAATTTACGGAATGGAATTAGATTTAGGTGGTATATAAAGTGGAATTGATAATATTTTATTTTAGTTTACTAAATTTCAAGTTTCAATTAAGAGAGTAATTATTCTATCTACCTGAGAGTAATAAAAGTGCTCTATTTCTTCGTATTTAATTTAACTTAACGAATGATATAAATCACTTCGATTATTAATTAAACGAAAATAGTATCTCTAATCAAATATTATGTAGTAGTAAAGCAACACCGTATTTTTAGTAAATACATAAATATTGCGTTAAAAACTTATAGATCGTAAAATATTTCTACAATATTATAAATTATAAACGTTTAATGATAAAATTGACGCAATTAAAAATATATACAAATAGAATAAGTATCTATTATATTCCATGTAACATATATTACATACATTTTTGCTTAATTATTATATACTACTAACATTTTATTCATGACTAATTGATTAAAGACATTTACACCATTATCTAAAAAGCTCACTGAGATAACAATGAATGAACTAATTAATCCACTTATATAACTCGAAACAAAAGGCGAATTGATAAGTGATTATTTAATTCGCTAAAAATGTGATTTGTGGGCTTTAAATGTTTTTTCAATTAGCCGTATAGAGGAAAAAAAAGTCCGACACGCATTAATATGCGCAATACGCACTTTCAACGCACACACAAAAATAGTATAGTGTCTTATCTGTCAAGTCCAATTAGTTTATGTATTTCCATATCTAGAATACTTAAGTAATGTTTGTTTGGTTTTAATGAAGTGGCGCCTCGGATTCTCTTTCGATTCGAAAAATGTCGACGCATCCACATATTTTATTATTCAATGGATGCGCGCGCGTCGTCTATTCATAATTCACAGTGTGTGAGTGTAAATTGGTTTTGTTTAAATAATAATAATGCACGAAACGAGAAATGATGAACGGAAAAAAAAACAATTTCCAAAGCCAAACCGATTCTTCTTCATCGTATCGTATCGCGTTCACATGTTAAATCATTGTTTGTTTTCGTTTTTAAGCATCTAATTATATACGTTATAGTTGATCAAACATATAATTAAGCTACAACTAATCCATACGCGCACACACAAAATTCTTTTTTACAGATTATCAATGGGCTAGAAATTGAGTTATTACCAGGCTATGACAACGCATCTTTTCGATGTTGGCTTTTAACTTGGTAGCAAGATTATTTGACGATAGATTATTTAACTTGTACCGATTAAATATCATTTTGTGAATAGGAAGAAGAGAAAAAAAAAGCTGTGTGTGGAAGATGTATGTAGTATTTCCAAGGCGTGGCGTTGAATTCGTTTTAATAACTAAGTGAATCGTATGGCCTAATTTATTATCTGATGAAATGGTAATTATTAAGTGATTAATAAAAATTTGCTTCAATTCAAATTAAAATTGAAATTTTAATTTACGAATTAAGCTATATATATTATAATTGGCGTTCCCGACTGTTAAAACGCTTTATTTTTATTAAATTAGAAAATTAATTGATCAATTATTTTATTAAATTATGATTTCAAATTAAATGAATTTCCTCATAATTAGCTTCCAATTAATTTAACATAATTTTATCATTTTTAATGAATTTTATATTATAATTCTCCAAAGACATTCAATCATTTCCTTTATTTGATGGCAAGCATAACAAATATCTATAAAATTAGCATTATATATTTATTTTTTGTCATAAAACTAAGACATAAAACCCGTTGGGTACCCAAAAGTTTAAATAATAATATGATTGTCTCATCAATCCTCATCATTGTGCTCTTAGAATACTTATTTAAAAAGTCTCATTCACAAAGCCTAATTGCGCATCTAATCACATCGTGGAAAGAATTTTTAAATCATATTACATGTCGAATATGTAGATTTTTTGAAGTACACAGTTTGTTTAAAAAATTATTCCTCAAAATATTAAGTGGACGATCCTTAAATAAATTAATTAATTATAGGGAAATTGGTGCTTTTACTGATTCTGGTGGAATTTTTATCGCAACATTTACACTATATTTAAATATATTTTTCATGAACAAGACATATAAATTGTATTATATAATGATAATTATTGTGGCACGTTAATAATGTTATAATGCTTTTTATAAATTTGTAGAAAACACAATGAAAATAGTTTGCCATTCAATCATTTCCTTTATTTGATGGCAAGTGTAACAAATATCTATAAAATTACCTAACACATAAAACCCTTTGAGTACTCAAAGTTTTAAATAATAATATGGTTTTCTCATCCGTTCTCATCATCGTGCTCTTACAATACTTATTTAAAAAGTCTCAATCACAAAACCTTTTAAATTATATTAAATGTCGAATTTGTTTAGAATTATTTTTAATTTTAAAACGTGGAAACAATTTTTAAAACATACCTACAGTTTGTTTACAAAATTAATGATCAAAATATTAAAAGATTAATTAATATACACATTTTGTCTATAGAAAAATTGATGCTTTTACTGATTATGGTAGAATTTTTATCGCAACATTTATATTACAGTATATTTTTAATTAACAAAAGATGTACATTCTATTATATAATGATAATTATTGTGGCATGCTAATAATTTTATAATGATTTTATAAACTTGTGAACGAAACAATGAAAATAGTTTGCCATCATCCCCGTCCCGGAGTAATTTATGATTTTTTTGCAGGATAAAACGTGTCTCGCGCAGAATCTCTATAAATAACTTAAAAATGGATTGTAATTGAAATTTAATTAAAGCGTAATTTCTTATATAAAATATGATCCCATATAAAAGTAACACTAAATCAGAATAGTTTTATTTTTATGGGTTTTAAATAAATTGCAAAAACAATTACCTCAAATGCATCGCAATTTTCTCGTTAAAAGCCCATATAAATGTTGCGCGAGGAATTTACTAAAATTGCCAATAAAATTAATCCTCACACACCAATCACTCTCGACCGTACTTTAGAAACAATTAACAAATTGTTAATAATCATAAATACAAATTAAACAAATAAGCGTGTGTTTTATTATAGGGATTTATTACATTAGCCTGAAATGTAATGTTTAATTAATTGATTGTAAAGCATGTAATTTCATTAAGTATACTTATTTCGAATTTTTTACATTAGGATAATAATCGAGTATTAGCGGTTTAAATTTGAAAATCATGAACGCATATATCATCAACCATTATAAATTTATCAACGGAATGTAAAAAATACTATACATATTGTAGTTTGCAAATGATTAATTTAATAATAGTTTTTATTTCGCTGTGCGATGCGAATTAGTGTCGTACGGTTGACAAACGAATCAATAAATCATTAAACAATTAATAATCGTGGTAATTTTCTTATTTACGACGAAAATTATTCGTGTAATGCGTCGAAATGCGCATTTCTATTTTACGCTTTGTTAAACAACCTAATTCGACAATCAAATGCTTCAGCGCTCTTTTCCATGCGCGTGTTCACTGATATTTTTAAAATCTCGCATTGTTGTTATGTGCTGCAAAAATAATTCGTTCGATGAATAGGAAAATGAAAAGCCGCGGCATGCATTGTTTTATCGTCGCATCGCATTTTTGGGAGGCTACGTTGCCATACGGTGATGATGATGATGATGACTATCTCGCATCGGCATCGAGGTGCATATTTGGTAATTTAATCTGACCAAACCCAATCCGACTTTAATTTATCATTTCGATCATGCTGTAGATGTTGTAGATGGAAGACACACCACGTAGCATGCGTGTGTATGAAGATGTTATTTTTGGTGTTGGTTGATTTAAGAATGTGCCGCGAATGCGAATGCGGAGAGTAAAATAGGAAAACAATCCGATTTTCTCGGCCGTCTTGTTGCAATGACACCAACATACTTTTCGAAATTATTAAATTTATCAACATGCTCTAATTAAATTGTCATAGACATAAGCGTATATCTTGCGCTAAGCTGTCAGGTGGCTATAACTATCTCTTCAACATCTACACTAAATACAACTCACCCTCACAAATCGGTTTTAATTCTACAATAAATTAAATGAGTGAGCCGCATCTGGCCTAAAAATACTTCTAATTAATTCGTCAAATATTACAACTATTTGGGTGTACCTAATGGTTTTTATTAGTTACAAAAATTTCACGATAATATTTCTAGATAACTAAAATTTCATTAGTCGCATAAGTGTTTAGTAATTGGTTAAAGAACTTTTTGCGCTTCTTTTTATCCCTGTTAACACATTTTATTTTAATTTTAAATATTTTTTATAACATGCTTAGTTTATCCAGACTTTTTATATTAATTTGTTTTCTTTCAAAATTCCATTTTATAAAAACTGCAAAATTCGGAGTTTTCTAGGGTATCCCGAACGGAAGAGAGCAATATTTTAGGAAAATGAAAACAAATTTTTGAAAGTAAACTGCTGGTATACCCTTTTATTTATCTTCACCTGTTTTTGAGGTACAGTAGTGGATGATAATATCGAATTTTACCTATTATAAGACGAATGCCAAATTTTTGAGTTCAGTTTTAGGGAAACAACTTAAAAAATGAATTCTATACAAAAGAATGTTATAAAATTTTACGATTACTCTATATTTATAATTCAATTAACGAACCTGTTTTCAATTAAACATTAATACTTCTGAAAAGTCTTAACCTTAATTCTTTCACTACCAATTATCTGGCATTTGAACAATTCATTTGCACTCAAAAATGCAAAATTTTTCGGGTAAATACTCTACCTTAAGTTGTAAATAAAATATCATGTTTGTAAATGTATTCCTCTCAAAATGACTTCATTTTTCTAAAGTATTGTACCTTATTTCTGAGAATAATAATTCAATAAATATTTCACTTGATTAGTTCACATCTAAACTTCAACTTTCTGAACTAATCAAGTGAAATATTTATTGAATTATTATTATCCAATGGTTTGCAAAGTGAGTGCAACAAACATTATAAACATCATTATTTCTGAGACACCCTGTATAAAAATATTCATACTATGGAATTACTCTAATAGTATACTATCAATGTAAAAAACTAATTTTACAATAATATTAGACTATAGGACGCACCAAAAATTTAATTAAAGTTCCATAGTAAAGAAGCACGTCTTATAAAGTGTGAAAAAACTCCAATTTACAAATTTCATCGAAGCAATTCATTTATAACAATATACTCTCTATAATATATTCTTATCTTGTCTAAACCGATATCCTCTACCTGATTGGTTGTTTTCTAACAAAATTGCGATAATCGCAGTTAGAATTTTAACAAAAATTATTTTTGCTAAACGATTTTATCTTCACTAATTGGATTATATGTAATTTATGTTTGTAATTCGGTTGAAAATTTATCAAGTTGAAAAGTTTGCTAATCCAGCAAACTTTTAGGTTCCACTTTGCAAAAAATTAATTCGCAATAACATTGTTATCTGATTGATTAAGCAAACCAATTAAAAGTTGCCGTATTGCCTGCCTGCCTGTGTAACAATGAATTTTCACGTTGCAGGTATCATCTTTTGTGTCATTGAAGCCGGAAACACCAAAATCGTCCATGAAATGTATTGGTATGTGTCATACATTCCAAAATTATATAAAATAATCCATTAAAAAAATTCTTAAACAATTGAAATCATTGATTGGCGTTACGCTTTGCATAGAAATGAATAAATGGGAACGAGGACAAAATTTTAAATAATTAATTAGTCATTTTAATGAAGTTGCGCGTGTAGTTTTTCGATACTGCATTTAGAATAGAAAAATGCCGATCATGTCGCGTTTACTATCACCATTTGGTTTATTAATCAAAATCTTAAATGCTTCTTGTTGTAATTATTTTATATTGGCAGCCTGGGTGGCCATTGTTTTACGTATCGTATTGTTTAATTAATCGATTTTATCAACAAAAATAGTTTTGCGTCATCGAACAACAATACAGATGAATATTAATTTTCATATGTTTAAAATAAACATTAAGATTCTTCTTATAGGTTAATTTTTGTTGATGCGTGATAAGTAAATGTGTAATAGGAAAGGCATTCGTACAGAACATTTGATACATGGCAAACTGCAAAACTATCGTAGTTTAGATACGTATACAATAATAATAAATTGATTGTTATTTTTCGGATAGGCTTGTTAAAAACAAATGTTGTCTTTGTAGGCATATTCATGACATCATTACTAATCAAGCGTGTCAGTTTTTCTCCTCAACAAAATAATTGTAAACACAATCAAAACATATTGTTTTTCTAATATAGTATTTTTTTTATCTTGGGTGGCCGGCATTTGGTTTTCCTTTTTGAAAAAAATGCCACTGGTTATATTATTAATAATAATAGTAGGTATATTATGATAAAAAGGAAGGAACGTTTACGAAACTATTCGATACGAAAGACGAGAAAATGATTGACGTATAAATACGATGCTTTACATTTATTAGTTTCAAACAATTGTCTGATTAAATTTAAGAAAGCAAATGTTGTGCAAGATGTAATTTGATTGTTTTCCTCCGTCGATAATCTTTACTATAGAATGGGGAGTGCGTTTGATATTATTATACTGAAAAAAAAAACTAGAATAAAAGGTAGATTTTTTGTTTTTGAAGTAGACGCAATGGATTATTGCAAATTTTATTATGATCAGATAAAAGACGATTGTGTTTTCAATAAAACTTATTAAAACGCTCGCTAAACAAAGAACGCATTTTTATACACAATTGCTTTGATAGAATTTAATAAAGGAACTAGCATTATAATAAATATCTTCAAAAGAAGTTCAAGTTAAATGACAAGATAATCGAATAGGATGTTTAATTAAATTTTGTATTGTTGATCAAATGCTTCAATACGCTTATTAATAAAATTCATTATCATCTTTCTCACACCGAAATTTTATCGGCGCTATCAAGAGAATGGAGAAAAAAAATTTATTATTTTTATTAAAATAATATTGTAGGTGCTTAGCTCAGATATAAGATAAATACAAAATTTTTCGGCAAAATACTCCACATTAAGTAAGTATATTAAATATCTTGTTTGTAAACGTTTTTTCTTAAAATGACTTCATTTCCCTAAAGTATTGTACCTTATTTCTGAGAATAATAATACAATAAATATTTCACTTGATTAGTTTACATCTAAACTTCAACTTTCTGAACTAATCAAGTGAAATATTTATTGAATTATTATTCTACAATGGTTCGCAACGTGAGTGGAACAAACATTATAAACTTCATTATTTCTGGGACACCCTGTAAATCAATGTAAAAAACTAATTCTACAATAATATTGGACTATAGAGCCGAAATTTGAGAAAATTTTCAGTAAAGCACGTTTATAAAATATGACAAAGACAAGATAATCAAATAAGATGTTTAATTAAATTTTGTATTGTTGATCAAATGCTTCAATACGCTTATTAATAAAATTCATTATCATCTCTCTCACACCGAAATTTTATCGGCGCAATCAAGAGAATAGAGAAAAAATTCTTATTATTTTTATTAAAATAATATTGTAGGCGCTTATCTTAAACGCATCGGACATTTGAATGCATAGAATTCAGACAGTAGCATCCTATAATAAGAAACAAAATTCTTTGTGTGCTAATAAAAAAAAAGAGATATAGTATAGTAAATGATAAATTGTTAAGATATTTCTAATTTGTCAATAAAATTATGATGATTTATGTCGATATTGTTATTTAAAATTTTTTATTTAAAGCATGAGGCTGGATGAAAAGGAGCAAAAAAACTTAATCACGTTTTACTCGATTTGATAAATTATAGCTTACTTTGCATGTAACTATCTATAAAACATACAACAATCGATGAAAACGACCACTATTTTTGCCCATAAACAAAGCAATTTAAAATAATTATTATTGCACTTTTACTCTCGCATTTAATTAATGATCTTTTTACTTGAATTGAAAAACGGTTATTTTTGAAAACCATGCGAAATGCAGATGGGGCAATTTCAATACTAATTGCACGTTGCTCTAAGTAAAGTAGATGAAATAAAAAGAATGTTAATAGTTTAGCTAAACATGCAAAAAACAATGCACTTGTTGTCTGTGTGTTGAGCACGCTATAGAAATGTGCATAAAATATAGAGTATGGTAAAGAATGAACGACGAGATGCGCGCAAAAAGAACAGCACACGGGCAAATTCTTATTGAAAAGACATACTAATAACGAAAATATTTAGTTCAATGGAGTGTACTTGACAACATATTGATTTAGTAGCTTATTGTTCCTGGTCAGTGAGGTGCTTAGGGCGTGAGATGCCGTCATTTCCGCTTTGTAAATCTGCAATTGGCCAAACATGCGGAAGTTGATTAAAATCAATACGAATCCATCTGAACGCTGAACGGCATATTACTATTTTTTTTATTCTTTTTTGCGTTTGTTGCTGATGATAAAAATATGTACTTATAATTATTATGCAATGCAATTCAATTAATGGAAACTACAAACAATACAGTCACGTTCCATTCAAAGTCCATATTTCGTGGAAACGTTCGCGAATTCTTTTTCATATTCAATTAACAATGCGAAACGTTAACCATCTATGAATAAATAGCAAATTTAATTGATTATACATATTTAAAAAGCATTCACGAAATTATTATTAAATATATGAGATAAAATGCCAACTAGTAACACCTCATTAATTTTTACGAGATAATAAATAATTTATATTTCTTTGAGAGTTCACCAATTTGATAACACTTTTCATTAGTATAGCAATACTTTCTAATACGCAGATAATAACAAAATTAAATTTAATAACAAGTAGGCTGGATAATCACGGACCACCCTCTATGCATTATTTGTTTAAAACATGGTAATTTATCCCATAATTGAATTTTAAAGTAACCAATCGTGTAATCCCCCCGGAATGAGAAGAAAAAAGAAACGTCGAAACGAACGACATGCAGCATCGTAGAGGAAAAAAAATGTGGAGCATGTGAGTCAGATGCAATTAAGATTGAAGGCCGTGCGTTAATTATGCAAAAACAAAATCAAAGAGGTTTGAATGAAATACGCGCTACTCACATATCTTTGAACGTATCGGTCGGTTTCGATATGCAATGACGCGTCTGCTGTGTGATACCACCGCCGCAGCTTCTCGAACATGAGGTCCATGCGCTCCACGTCGACCATACACCAAACGTCTTCGGCTTCTTATGAGTTAATCTGTCTTGTATCATTTGATGCACCTGCAACAGAATGGACATAACACATTCGCATGCTACTACCATAACTACATCGGCACGCTATCGCCGCGCTGATAATGAGTGTGTGACTACAACTTGTTTCAGCCACGTTTTATTGTATTGTCAGTCAGTTAAATTATTTTAACAGGAAATTGGTTCGCTTGGTTTAAATTAAATGTGGAAGATGATAAGTTGGCGCATATTATTCGCTGCTTCGCTCAAATTTCTATTCGTTTTATATGGGAGAATTCTTGCTTGCGCTGCTGTAAATTAATTTTGCGAATGCATTCTATCATGCAAATTTTATTCAGTGTAGATGCAGACGATCCACAGCTACAGACGACAAACTGCACTGTTTTGACGGACAAACTTTTAAAGTATCATAAAATTTCATAGTTCTCTCAAAGGAGTCTGCATCCAATCTAAAAGTAAAATCTAAAAGAAATCAACAGTGATAAGTTTGTGCGATGTTTGAATTGAAACAATTTAATTTATCGCGATCTATTGTAAAATGTTACTTTTTGAAAAAAATATAAAAAAGTAATTTAATGGTTGCACATTTGATTTATTAACAAAATCAATTAAATTAAAATAATTAATCAACACACTAATTCCATATAAGGTTCATTTTAATCATTGAAAGACAATAAATAATCGTTAGAATAATTTAATCGTCTAAACTAATTAAATTATTATAATTTGTACCAAAATTTTACTGCTTTACTTTCAAAATCAGCATATTAATTACTTCCTTAATCAACGTTTTTTTTTCATAAGATTCTGCTAGATTAAATAAATAATTTATGAAATTTTTCAATCGTAACGCTAAAAGGCTACCGGAATTTGAAATGCTCGGAAAAAAGGCGATCAAAAAAGGCGTAACCTAACCTGAAGCATATCAACTGATAGGTACCCAAATTATCTACTTAACACAATTAGATCAAATCATCTCTCTAACCTAGAGCATTCCTCTAACAATCATCGGTTTAGTTTTTATTTGAAAATTATTTATGAACGAGAACGACCCTCTCTTTTATTGCCTTTTACTGAAGTTGAAAAATTAGTATCATATATATATTGTAGATGTGTGTGTATCTGCCTAGTGCGCGCGTTAAGTGATTTATTATCATGAAAGGGCTGTTCGATAATAATCATAAATAAAATATGGAAATAATATGTTTGGATGCAAGCGCAAGTGAAGGTTAATTAAACTGAACAACAGCGACATCTAACAGACGTTGCTGGTAATGCAACAAGTCAATCATTTCGGGTCGTTTTGCGCGCCGATATCTTAGCACGATGATCAAATTCATTTAGCTGGAGCAATTTATATGTTAAGGTATGTTATTATTGAAATGAGATGCAAATAGTGTACTTACATGAATTGGATAACCTTTAATCGATGCCGTTGATGGTTTGTAGATTTTGTTTGGCGATGGAACCGGCGATTCTGCATGTTTCAATAGCAAAAGTCCAATTGCTAACCTAAAACAATACAAACACACATATGTTTAGTATGTGTCACATATAATGCGTGGGTGTTAATTAAGACAAGGGTGCTTATTTTATTACGATTTCTCTATTACGAAGCAATAAACTTTAAAAGCTATACGATTAAAGGTATAAAAAGCTTAAAGTGATCATCTTGATCGAGAAGTAAAAGAGAAATTCTTAAATGGTTCGTTCGTTCGCTTGTTATTGACATAGAATCAAATCTCTTACATAAACTTTTATGAATCTTTGCTTTTAGCAAAAAATCGTATCGCAAAGAAACCATCCACAGCGAGAAAAACTTTAACTTAAGCTAGTCAGTAATTAAATCTGCCTCGATATAGGATTAAATTTTATATTTGGTGTAGAGGCTAAATTATTAGGTCTGCTCGACCTTTAAAAATTTACATGATCTGAGTTTAAATCAGCGTGAGTCAGGTTAGTTTCTATCTTTAATTTTTTTAAATATAATAGTACGAAAGGAATTTATATTTATAATATTTATTATTGTAGAATAATATTATTATTTTGGCAGATTAGCGCATTAAATTTAGAATTTAATTATATGAGTAATCATAAATAATAAATAAATTTCAAAGCTTTGATAGTTTTGTTTTAGCAAAAAACGTATCGCAAAGAAATCATCCACAGCGCGAAAAACTTTAACTTAAGCTAGTCGGTAATTAAATCTACAATCTTTCGCGCATACCCATTGAGCAAAACAAAATTAACGTCCTTTTTTGCAATTTATATTATAAAATAAGTAAATAAAAGTGCGTCTGACAAGTGTAAATTTATAACACAAAATTATAAATCAATTACGAAGACAAGAAGTGTATAAAGTAAATATATTATTAAATTGCATGTTAGAAATAATTTACTTAGACACAATTATCTTCTACTTAAAAGATGCTCCTAATTTTTGCACAACAACAAAATTCATCGGCAATCTGCGCGTGGTGCACAATTAAAACAACACAGCGTTTGTAGCGTGTAGAGAGCATCGCATCACATCGTGAAGAGTTCAACCTTTAAATATAAATCAGATTTTGAGTCTTGCATATACAACGTTTCAATGATAAAATTATTGCGCAATGAAAAGTAAAACGTTTGTGGCACAACATACGTTTTTCAATTAACTCTGCAAGCTGTAGATGAAATAAAAAATTAATTGCCAAATTGTATGTGGGATATCCAATTACAATGTAAATGATGGATGATTGTAACAATTATAATTTCACCGACATGAAATAATTAACACGCTCAATACACGTCCATATATTATGAGTATTTACATTCTTATATTTTTAAACAGCCTGATTCGATCCACGTTACCTATTAATAATAAAAGCGCGCACGCAATGTGGTCCCATCGCCAGTACAACAATTCACATTCACACCTTAGTCGTTAATCGTTACGACAATGGAAAAGTTCGATAGGCATTCGTTTGACGATACGGATACGTTCCGTATGAAAAATCCGCACCAACGTCTGGAAGAGGATAATCGACGTGTCAAGCGTTTCTCTGAGGCCGGATTGAGCGATACCTCGCAATTTTCGTTCACGTCACGACATGACCAGAAACAGGATCCGGCCCTTTTGGCTCAATTTGATAGTTTCTATCACACGACGAAGAGTTTGCTGGTGCTGTTTCAGATAATGGGTATTATGCCCATCGAGCGATCCGGTATTGGAATGACAACGTTCAGGTAATTCGCACACAAAACTCTAGTTTGATGCAATGTTTTGCACAAAAGCAACTAAATTAAAAATCCATTTGATTAAATTTATATAAATACAACAAGTAATCGTTACGTTTTAATCGTTTCTTTTATTATAATAATGTTGCAGGCTTCATAATGCGAAAATCATTATTATGTTGCCGTTAAAATTAAAAAATTGAAAATAAGTTTGTTGCTGCAATTATTTGGTTAAATTGCAACATAAAGCAAGTGCTAATTTTCTAAAAATTAAAATAGCAAACTTCCGCGAAAGCATAAAATAGTGCTCCAAATTCAAATAAAGTGCAAAATACGTTTAAACTATATGAAGCGTTACGGATCAAGACAAAAAAACATATATTTAGCTTGAGCATGTTTTTTTGATTCACAAATTAATTTTGTATTAATATAAGGTGTAGTAAAAAATAATCCATTATTTTTTCAATAAATCCTTTTAGTTATCTGTACCTCGCTTTTCAAAAATATCATCAGGTTGGGCTTAGTGTCCTTAGGAAGACTATATTTCGTACTAAAAATATTAATACGGTTGCTTAAATCATTATTCTTTGAGCGCATGTTAAAGAGGAGCACAAACAAAGAGAAAATACGCTATATTTTGTAGTTTGTGTTTAATAAAGCAAAAACCTAAGCCGGACGGCTGTAAATTTGCAAATTTGATTTAAATTGAATCATTTTTACTATGCTAAATACAGGCTTCCATTTCATGAAAAAAAAAAAATGAATTACTTTTTACTACACGTCTTTCTCGCTTGTTGTTATTGTTGTTGCGAATGCCACATATGATTATAATAAATCGATGATAATATGTTAAGTGTGTAAGTATTAACTTAAAAATTGTAGGTGGTGGTCTGGCACCACGATCTGGGCCTATGCAATCTACATCGCCGAAAGCGCGTTCGTAAGCGTCGTATTTAAAGAGCGTTTGCTGCTAATTTTACAGCCTGGAAAGCGTTTCGACGAATACATTTACGGCATCATATTTTTAAGTATTTTAATACCGCATTTCTTTCTCCCAATTCTGGCATGGACGAACGGCAACGAGGTGGCAAAGTTTAAGAATATGTGGACGAAATTTCAGGTTCGAGGCAAGCGATCCGCTAATCTCGTACATTACTAACATGCACACAAATTTCAGCTGAAATACTATCAAGTGACAGGCACGCCAGTTGTATTTAAAAATCTAACGCTAATCAGTTACTCATTATGCTTACTTTCATGGGTGGCTGGCATACTCGTAATGCTGGCCCAATTTTACATGCAACCTGATATGTTATTATGGCACACATTCGGATATTATCACATTCTGGCAATGCTGAATGGATTGTGCTCGCTATGGTTTCTCAATTGTACGGCCAAGGGACGCGTAGCGAAAGATTTGGTCGCCAATCTGAGCGATGCGCTGGAATCGGAGGATCCATCGAGTAAATTGGCTGATTATCGTGATCTTTGGGTATGCTCACAGTTAATATTCGAGCACAATAGATAACCGTAAGGTTAATTTACTTCATAATTAATTACAATCTAGCCAGAAGCAAACATTATGTAGTTAATAATTAAAATTTATCTATGTATATTATGTAATTGCTCAATTACGTTCAGAAAAAAATACTAAATTAAACAAATAACACATTATCAGCTTTAATAATTTATTTAAGTTTTCATAAAATGGAATAATGACCGTTTTAATTATAGAGAAGATAGGCACATTTTCTAAGGCCTCCGCAATTATACAAAATTTCTATTTTGCAAATTTATAGTTGCGTCTAATTTATACAGAAGCCTCTAATTCATGAAATATTAAACTTAAGCTGTTGGTAATAACATGAAATTATGCTCTTTACGGTAAAATTGCTTAATAATTTTCCTACAAATCTACACTTGAAAAATTATTTTTACTTTAATATACCTATCTACAATATAATCGTCTCACAACATACTGTGACAAATTTTATTAATTGTCAATTCTCTCAAAATGAAGGTACATATTGTGTTTTTGCGAAGTATATTCAACAAATCTAGAAAGTCTTATATAGTAGTAAAGCGCGTCTGATCCAAATCGCATGCTGAATAATTTATTTGAATGGCTTACACCATTATCATCTTATTTATGGTTGTTGCTTATCTATATATTACTTTCTGCATATTTCTATTGAGTAACATCTTTTCAAAAATACATATTCCCTGATAACATTTAGAAAATGTTCAAACAAAGCCTTTAGTTAGAATAATGTTGATTACCTATTCCTCTAGAAAAAGATTTACGATTTCATTTGAAGATTTTAATTAGCAATTTTCTAGTAAATTAAATAAAATGATTACGATTTTTTAGGGTGATTTATCGCATATGATGCAAAATACATATATACATATACAAAAATACATATTCCGTGATAACATTTAGAAAATGTTCAAACAAAGCCTTTAGTTAGAATAATGTTAGTTACCTATTCCTCCAGAAAAAGATTTACGATTTCATTCGAACATTTTAATTAGCAATTTTCTACTAAATTAAATGAAATGATTACGATTTTTTAGGTTGATTTATCACATATGATGCCAAATACATATATACATATACAAAAATACATATTCCGTGATAACATTTAGAAAATGTTTAAATAAAGTCTTTAGAATAATGTTGAGCACCTATTCCTCCTCTAGAAAAAGATTTACGATTTCATTCAAAAATTTTAATTAGCAATTTTCTAGTAAATTAAATAAAATGATTACGATTTTTTAGGTTGATTTATCACATATGATGCAACAACTTGGCAAAGCGTACAGTGGCATGTACGGCATGTATTGCATTTTGATCATGTTGACAACGATTGTGGCAACGTACGGCTGCTTAACCGAAATCTTAGATCATGGCATATCGACGCAGGAAGGTGGCTTAGTTTTAATTGCAATCTATTGCATGACACTGCTTTATATTATATGTAATGAAGCGCATCATTGTACACGAAAAATGGGGCATGACTTCAAGCAGCGCTTGCTGAATGTTAATTTCACAGCTGTTGATAATCGTACAAGGCAAGAAGTGCATATGTTCTTAACCGCAATTGAAAAGAATCCGCCAATTATGAATCTCAATGGTTACACAAACATAAATCGCCGATTAATTGCAACTGTAAGTTTGTTGTATTGTACATGCATCGCGCCGGCAAATTAACGCAATTTTTATTGAACGAACGAAACGACAAAAAGAAGAGGCTTGACGCTTTTATCATCCTTACTAACTTAGTAACTGATAACTGCTTAAATCTCTTAAAAAAATAACTTTTATAGTCGCCTACATACGCATTCCTCCCATTTTTATTCAAATTCTCTTTGTCGTCGTTCGGATAAAGCATTAAGCGGATTTCAATAAAAATTGTGCGAATGATTCACAAAATAATCGATTTGCTTTCAGACTGTAACATCAATGGCCACGTATTTGGTAATGTTAATGCAATTTCGTGCAACGCTTTCACGTAATGCGGCGATTGCGGCCCATCGTGCCACGAAAGCGGCCCTCATCGCAAATCTAACCCAGGCGATACATTGAGTCGTCGTCGCCGTCCACCTTATTATACATAATATAATATCAACATTTGACATTCAGAGCATGACCTTTTCACTACTTCAATACCACCCCCTCTCAACCAGACTACTATTTTACATACAATATTTTTTATTCTAGATTAAATTATTAAAAAATACATGTAGGAACACGTAGCCAATTAATTTCGAATGCTAATTGTAATCGATCCAGTTGATTGAGTTAAATTTATTGGAATTAATTAAACGTTTCTAATATTAATTGAGCATATCTAACGCAAAATAAATGTTCAATTTAATTGTTTTATTAAATTTTATCACATTTCTAGCGCGGCAATTAATTAACTTACTTAAATTATTTGTAATAATATTGTACATGAGCATGTGTTTTTCTTTTTTCAAATAAAATTATTCGAAATAAAATTATGTTGCTAATTTAACACGCATTGTATACATTTATCTAATAAAGTTACAATCGCATTTATCATCCGGATAACAATAATGACAGTTTAAATAAATGTTTACAAATTTCTAGCCTCGTTTCTCAGCTTTTATATGTCACTCATTTAACCAAAAGTACGCATTGAATTTTCAAAGATTTTTATCACAGCGCAGCAACGTCAAGTTGGTGCACAAGACACTTTTGTTGTGGTGTGATCAATTAATTTAATTAAGCAATAAAAGTCGAACGTACAATATAGTAATTATGTAAATTTTGATAACGTGCACGATTATTGCCGACCGGAGTGGAGAAAACAAATTCGTAGATGAATTTCGTTATGTTTCTTTATGTAAATTGGGTCAAGCAAAGTCGTAAAAATCGTCAGTTTTTATGTTTCAGCGCGCATAACTCGTCAATACACGCACATACTTGAATGCGTTTTGATCGGAAATATTGTTTCGTGTTTGGGAAATGCGTCAAAGTGCAAAAACGCGCAATCATTGTTTTTGATATTTTTATTTATCAGATAAACGTCTGGATATATGCGCAAATTTAAACTAAAAATATATGAAATGCTATTCAATTCAAGTGTGCTTTTGATATTGATTGAAGGCGAGAAAATTTCATAAATTGAAAAGTGTACAGTACGTTTGAAATGATTAATACCACACATTGAATATTTAATGTTACAATGACATTCTAATGATTCCAACTCAAATGTGTAGGAAAGTCATTCATTAATTTTAATTGCACTGATTTTCCAAGTATTTCATGTATGTGGTACGTGTAATGAACATCCAGTATGAATGTAAAGTCGAAAAGAAAGTGAACCATCAAAATTCCAATCAATCAATTGATTTGTAACGCACGTCATTGCTCTATGTACGTAATGATGATTATTTTTACACATACGGAACATGCCACAGAGAGAGGATAAAAAATTGTTTTATAATTTTGTGCATGCCTACAAATCAAAACTATATTTTTTGTTATAACAACGACCTACATTAGAAACAAAAAAAATGCACTAAAATTTCAAAGGAAATTCTTCAAATACTTCAAAGATGAATGAATATGATTTTTGTGACTCAAATGTTTAGCGCAAAAATTGATACATTTTAACGCGGAACAATTTACGACATAAATATGCAGTTTATGAAGTAACACTTTTGTTAAGACGATAGATGTTCAGATTTTCAAAGAATAGAAATAATTTTAGATGAATGAATAATTTTATGTTTCAAATGTATAGCGGAAAATTTCATGCTTACATTTTAATAAGCATTAATGTACCTATAAATCTAACAAATAACATTTTCATGAGACTAAAAAATGTTTAGAATTTACGTTACAACACTTATTTGGAATTAGAATCAATAATGCAAATTAGAGCTTACCCTAACATACATTTTTATCCAAGTTAAACGTGTAAGAATGTATGCATTTCAATTTGATTAGTACGTTAGAAACATTTCTGATCAAAAAACATTGAGTTTTGAAACACCATTTTTGTTATTAAAGCCAATAAAGCAAATTTTATCTATAATGTAGAAAAGTATTGTGTAATCAAAATGAATAAACGATTTTGTCTCTTAAATATTTAGTGCAAAAATTGATATACATTTTAATAAGCAACTGTTTATGATAAGAAGATGCAATATTCAAGTAGCATTTCTGATTTAACCCTTTAGGGACGGGTATATTTGAGAATTTTTTTTGCACCAATTTATGCTCAATTTGGTTCGAAAATCAAAATATAGGCATACTAAGACATATAAAGTGGATTCGACTCAAA